>MU188234.1:0-43637 GCA_016904865.1 Pissodes strobi | reverse complement strand
AAACGGTCTCTTCCTGATTTTCGGACATAATTCGTCTCTGACGCGCTGGATGTTCCTGGTAATTGAGTTCACTTCATTCTCCAAGTCTTAGACGGAATCAATTTGTCTCGAAATGACGGTGGCGGCATTTACTCTTTCTCGGAACAGCCTCCAGTCTAGATTTTTGTATGAAATGATTTGCATTTAAAGATCCTTTACACAAATAGTGCACTATGTAAAAATCGACCTCTCCTGTTGGTCGATCCATCTCGTATTACGATATGTCTGCATGATGCAATCGATTTCTATCAAGAGCTCTAGTGGTGTAGAGGTTTAGATCGTTGGGTCTCACCTAGAAAACGCGGGTTCGAACCCCGTTGTTTTTTTTTATTATTTTTTTTAAGATTATGTTTCTAAACAGCTTTTTTTCTTGATTTTGGGTATGTCTTGGGTTAGCACCTGGTTAGTTTTCTTTTCTTGAGCCCCCGTAGCGAGCGAAGCGAGCGGAGGGCCATGCGGATCGACCAATGGGAAAAGCCGATTTTTATATAGTGCACTATTTGTGTAAAGGATGTTATAATGCGATTCATTTCATAGGCTGCCGGCCGCCTAACTCGCGTTAGGCTCAATCTGATTGCAAGATGATCCGAGTTAAGCCCGTTAATGACTTTTGGCGCCTGGACGCCAGCCATACCTCGAGCAAACGCCACGTCCAAGTATAACGGTACTAGGCGTCCTCGGTAGTGTGTGGAGTCGCGAGTTCTGAGGTATTGGATTTCCAGATTGTCTTCAGTCAGAGTAAGTACGACTTGGCCTTTCTGGTTTAAATAACCATCGCCAAAAACAACTTTTTTGGCGTTAAAGTCACCAATTAATATGGAGCGGGTGCCCGGACGTAAGAATTCGAGCAAGTCGTTCTGTGTGATACGTAGGTTTGGGGGCGCGTACCCGCCGCTAATACACAAGCCACCGACGCTCACATGCTCAATGACGGATCTAATCCGCATTCTCCTTTTATATCTCAGTGACTTATGTACTAGGCAGACCACGCCTCCCCCGTCTCCTGCTGGCCTATCAAAGCGCTCGATAGAATAATTACGCACTTTGATTTTGTATGCAGGGCATTCTAGATCGATTGCCCTGTGTGGCCCTCCGCAGTTAGCACATCGCACTTCGCTGTTATTGCAGGAGGTGATTTCGTGGCTTTGGGCACACTTACTACACCTGTAGTCTTTCGTGCAGTACATCATAGAGTGCCCATGACCCTGACACCTCCTGCTTTGCACGTTGGGCCTAGTATTGCGCCTATGTTCCCAGGATACTCGGATGTTCATGATCCTGCTGTATCTTTTTCAGCGTCAATATAGAGGGTCCTTGGTCTTCTTCATCTCAAATACGTTTTTGATATTATATTTGTGTTCGTCGATGAGATGACGCTTAATTTCGCTGACTGCTATGTTGCCGTCTAACCCTCTCAAAACGAAGGCCCTTGTTTGTTGATTTTTCTCAGCATAGCTGTGATACTTGACATTCTCTGCATCCATCACCCTTTTGAAGACGGTCCAGTCCTTTTCTTCTTCGAAGTAGAAGATCGTGCTGTTAGGAACGTATTTTATGGTGAATTTGTTTATTTGCATTTGTCGCATATCATTGAGGAGATCGGCGTGCGCCTTTAACTTTCCCTGCATAACAACAGGGGGTGGTGGGCCTGCTTTTGTCTTAAGCGCGACTAGCGCTTTTTTCTTAATACGGGTACTTGTCCTACTAGGCATCTTCTTGGTTTTTTCGCTATGAATCGATGTTGACGCATTGCTGTTGGTTTCGTCCTCAAGGTCCGAAAGGGCCTCGTAGCGATTATCTAGGGGGATGCTGGGAGGTCCACCCATATCGAGCTTGACCTCTCGCACATTTTTTTGCAGGGGATGGTCTTAAAGGGCACTTTAAAGCCATCCTTGTCGATCGGCGCTACCAGGAGCGCAGAAGTACGTTGCTCCGCTTCTTTGACCTTGTCAGGTGTTTTAGAGGTCGTAGGTGATGGGTTTTTGTTTACATCTTTTTCAGAGCCTTTTTCTGTCGCTGGTAAATAGTCGATCTCCATATCCGAGCTCACGTCAAGTGTTTTTTGACGTTTTTTTTTTGGGGCATTCCTGCCGGTGTCGATTTTGGCTTTTGCCGTATCTTTTCTCTTTGTGGAAGGACTTAAATCGTGTGCCTTCTTGAGATGATCGATGCTTTTGTTAAGATGGGGGATAATGCTGTCTGTATTTTGGTTTGAAATAGATTTTAATGCAGGCGCTAATTCGGTGCAGATTTTGCATTCTTCACCGTGTTTTACAAGCTTCTTGTTGATGTAGCCGCAACGGGCTATCACGTCTTCGCTGGGGGTTATTGACCTGAGATCCTCCGAGCGGAGGGAAGAGGAATCATCCTCTCGGTCGGTCATATTGCGGTGTGGCAACGCAGGCCGGGGTTCCGACCCCGAAATTAGGGAAGTTGAAAGAGAAAAACGCTACCTTTAACAATAATTACAGTGTAAAATATTGCTGCTTGTTCGCAAATACGCTCAAACACGAAAAAACGGCTTAAAAACGCGTGAGGGCTCAATAAGCAGGAGACCCCTCGAATCCTGACGTTGCCTGAAACGATTCCAAACAACGACTATCTCCAAGAAGCAAAGACAGTCGTCCACATAACGAAACCAATGTAAAATTTCCCTATTATTGGGAGTGACTATATGTAAATTTTCTAAATTGTTCATAATCTGCTAAGAAAGGTGAATGACAGCTGTCCATTGCTAGGCCATCAGGTTGTTTGTAATGTAATTGTTTACAATTACCGGCGTGTCTTAATCTACGCCCGGCGTATCTTTAAAAATGGTTCTCATGTGTCACATCTGTTCGAAAAATCTAGGAAAAAGGTACAGAATTCAATGTAGTGGAAAATCTCAAAGGTGGGTCCACCAAAAGTGCACCAATCTGTCGGAATCTTTTCTGGAGGGCAAAAGAAGTTCTGAAATTCACTGGGTGCACAAAAGGGGTAAAAATGTCAATTTCCTCATCTCAAAAAAAGGAAATTGAAGTGACTACGTCATCAGATAGTGACTCAGATCAAGACCAGATACTTACCAGTGCACAAAAAAAAAATAAGCCAATACAATCAACAAGCAAAAACAAAAACATTTCAAATAATGATCTGCTTGATGTTTTAATGAAGAAATTTGATGAGCTAGAAAAATCAGTAATACTTCCCATTGCCAATATTTATAAATATCAAGTGTCAGTATATATACATCATGTTATCTGTGGCTCTCGCCGGTCTAATCTAACACTTAATTTTCGTAGTGATATTCATCACTATAACATCCGACATCAAGACGTTGATCTGGCTCGTGTTTCATCAACTAAAGGGCAAAATAGTATACGCTTTAAAGGTGTTCAAATTTACAATTCAATATCTCCAAGTATAAGACATTTAAACATAGTTCGCTTTATATTAAAGGCAAAAATGTATTTTAGACCTAGTCCTGATTGATGGGTCTCCCAATGTCTCACCACTACTTTCACTACTTTGACTTTAATTTGGTGTGTTAATGGATATGTCATTACACACCAAATCTGTGACATAGTATATAGGTAATCTTCATGTTTGACGAAATGTAAATGAATAGGCTATAATTAGTAGTAAGAGGATGAATCCGCATGGAATTGTTAATTCTCTGGATTTTTTAAAAATAAATATATTTTCTTTCTTTCAAAATATTTATTGTTAAATTGAAAGATATCTTGAGACAAGCAAAGGTGGAGAAGAGACAATAAATTAATTTTATGTGGATCATTGACGTCACATAGAGTAAGAAGATCGCCAACAAAGTGTACTGCTTCACTTTTTGGTACTGTGGTAAAAAGGTTAGACACATCAAATGAAACCATAATACAGTTTTGCGGAAGTGGTAAATTCTTAAGTTTATTAATTACCGAAAATTACTTACCGAGTACCTATGTAGGGGAGAACTTAGAGATATACTTGATCAGGTTATATGTAAATTGAGCTAAAACGTAGACCGGTGTGTTGGTGAAACTTACCACAGGCCTGAAATGTTTGATAAATCTAGTGACTTTTCTTATAAAGCTGTTAAAAGAGTTATTAAGTAAAAGAGAAAAAGTAGGCTCTCTAATATAGACTGGGACGTTCCCTTACCCTCACTCTGCGGCAATTTTCGTACACAATATTCTACTATAAATCATAGAATAAAGCTCTTGAGGCTTATTAAAAAAATGTATTTACAAGTATATTAACGTCAATATCGTCAATGTGGGAGACTATTACGTGAATGTTGGGTTTGTTTTGTGTATTATGGTGTGGAAAATTTAAAATTACAACAGTTACTGAGTGTTAATAGTCCTTTTTATTATTTAAAAGAACTGAGGCAGGACAGCTAAAGTATTTTGAAACCACGTTGGCAAAAACCGTGTCAGAGGCATTGAGTGGTTACAAGAAGGAAATGTCTAATCAGATTTACACCTTGACATTAAGAATAAGCGAAGGCAACTCTCAAATTGTGAAGCTTTTTACCGCCAGTGTAAAACAGGAAAATTTGTGACCCTCAAACATAGAAAATATTAGTAAAGTAACTTCGCAAGATGTAGGAAATGTCGTAATGGAACCTGCTGCTAAGGGCACACTGGACAAGTACATTAACTAGACTAATGATATATCGGTGCTATCTCGACAAAGTGATCATTTGTTCATGCCAAAGAATCATCAAAAAAAGTGATAAAGGGTTCAAATAAAAATATTACAACGTTATCAGCTGCGGAGGAATGTAAGGTATTTTACATAGGTAACCTAAACCTGGAGTCAACTGCAGAGAAATTAAAATCATACTTGCTTGAACGCAAAATTCCAGTTCTATCCTGTGACAAGATTGTGCCGAGGCAGGGGACTACACCAACTCGTTTGGCCTATAAGGTCTCTGTAAATCCACAGCTTGAAGAAGATATCCTTAACTCCGACATGTGGCCAGAAAATGTTACGGTAAAACGTTTTACTTTTCCGAGGCAGCAGGGAAGATATGAAGGAAAAAATTTCCATCGGCGCGGACCACGGGCATGGTCTCGCCGATAGTGTCCCAACAGCAGAATGTTTCACGAAGTAGCCCAACGACAGCCGAAAAAATGGTTACGGATGACTCCATTGCAATACCGTTTATCCCTCAGAAGCCTGGATCTAAGATTAAGGACACTTTAAATATAATTCATATAAATCCCTGGTCCATTTGTAATAAGTATTCGGATATTCAGTGTTTTATTGAGAATTCCAATTATGACATAATCTCAATATCTGAAACATGGCTTAACAGCAATCTGCTGTCCGAGTCTTATGCTGTTAAAATTTTTAAATTATATAGAAAAGATAGGGATGGCAGAGGGGGAGGAATTGCAATGTATGTAAGTAGTAAACTAAAAATAAAACTTATTGATATACCAGCTTTTGATAGCAGAATTGACCAGCTATGGCTGAGTTTTAGATATAATGAGCTATCCATAACGGTGGGAGTAGTTTATAGGCCACCCTCGGTGGCATACACCGAGCTAAAATGCTTATACGACGTCATTCCGGAAGTCATTTGTACCTGTGATGTGGTTGTTCGTACAGGAGATTTTAATGTAAATATCTTAAACAGTAGCTCCGTAGAATGTAAATTTTTAAATGATATTTTTAATTGTTTTAACTTAACTCAAATAGTTGATAAGCCTACCAGAATCACACCATATACTGAATCCTTAATTGATCTCATTATTGTAAATAACATAAGTCTAGTCGTAGATCATGGTGTTTTGCCATGTGATCCAATACAAACGGATCATGAGGCTGTTTTTTGTAGAATAGAATGTGATAAGTCTAAAACCAAAAGTATTGCGGTAAGAAGCAGAGATTTTAGGCTGGTCAATTCTGTGGAATTTAGGAGTTGTTTGAAACAAATTGACTGGCATGACATTTACATGACTAGTGATTGTTAATTCTAAGGTACAAATTTTTAATGACGGATTGTGAGGTTTATTCGATGTGTTTTGTCATCTTAAAGCTGGCCATACACCATGCAGTTTACCGGAAGGCGGGCCTTTCGATTTGCAAACCGGAAGGCAAACTGTATCGTTAGTGGTCATATTGGCCGGAAGGCCGGGCCTGAACTCTCGGCCTTCCAAAAAACAGTCAGGGCTTGATTAGTTACCTTCCGGCTAGGTTTTTTGCTTGCAAGTCGGAACGTGTATTGTGACGATATGGGTACAGGCCGAGAGTTATCAGGTTCTAGTCGTAATTCGTTTATTAGGTGCATATGCGAATTCACTTGTCGGTTTATTAACCTCTGTTTTACCCATTTCGAACGTTTGTGCTTTATTTTTTGCTGTTTTTTAGACAATAAAGCAACGCCTAATAACATAAGATTATTTTCCGAGATCTTGTCTACAACTTTTCGCTTTGCACCACACTAAAAACTGAACAAAACCCTCCGAATAAAACGTAACGTATATGCCTTAGCCGAGAATACAGGCTTGCTTTCGGGCTTGCGAATCAAAAGTCCTACCTTCCGGTAAACTGCATCGTGTAATAAACCAATGAAACTGGGAGACCCCAGACCATTGTGGTTAACTTACAATTTGATTGAAAATTGATTGAAATGAAACATAAAGCTTTTAGAAAGTATATATCTTTAAAAACACCAGCTAGCAGAGAATATTACATTGAATTAAAAATCTACGTAACTATGGCCTTGAAATCAGAAAAGAGGGCATATTTTAGCAGTGAAATAAATAAATGCAAAGGTTCAACTAAAGAATTTTGGAAAAAAATATCAAATTGGAGAATTATTAACAATGAGCCTGTTGAAATTCCGCATAGCATCAAAGAACCAAATATTATTAATGATCATTTCATAGACAATGTGCCCCAGGTACAAGTTGACCCAATGGTTGTAAATGACTTTCCCAGTTCATCAATTGACTGTGAGCCCTTTGCATTTGGGCTTGTAACTGAATGTGAGGTGCTAAGAGTTCTGAACGGTATCAAAAGCAATGCAGTTGGTGTCGACGAAATATCTATAAGAATGCTAAAAGCTTGCATTCCATATTGCCTAAAGCCACTAGTAAACATCATGAATTCGTCGCTTACAGCTGGTATTGTGCCTGATATTTGGAAGAAGGCTCTCATAACGCCTGTCCCTAAAGTGAACAATCCTGCCACTGTCGGCGAGCTGAGACCAATTAGTATTTTGCCAACGGCATCTAAGGTGTTGGAAAAAATTGTAGAAGCTCAGGTACTAGATTATCTCTTGCCCAAATCAATTATACCAAAATATCAGTCAGGCTTCAGGGCCAATCATGGCTGTGCAACTGCACTGTTAAAGATTACCACTGATATTGCAGTGTCTTTTGATAGGGGTTACTGTTGTCCAATGGTACTAATAGACATGACTAAAGCTTTCGATACTCTGAATACCGATCTATTGTTGGCAAAGCTAACTTATTACAACAGGACAGCAAACGGTTGGTTTGGCAGTTATCTTCATGATAGGACACAGGCGGTTAGACTTACTGATGATAATGGTGTTGTGGGGATGTTTGACTGGAGATCTGTGTGTGCCTCAGGGCTCTGTCCTTGGGCCGCTTCTGTTCGCGGTTTTCACGTCGAATTTAGTTCGGCACATAGGACATTGCGGGTACCATATGTATGCGGACGATTTGCAGATTTATTTGCACACCTGCAGGTGACCTGCCTATCGCGTTGAAGTTGATTAATTGTGACCTGGAGTGTATCTCTGTATGGGCCAATAGGAACTCTCTTTTCATTAATCCTGGTAAGACGCAGGCAATTCTCTTTTCAAGAAATGAAATAAGTATTAATACTCTGACGCCTTTAAAATTAAAAATAAATAACACTGAGATAGAATGAGCAGGAGAGGTGATGGACACCAGGCTACACTTTGATACCCATATTAATAATATATGTCAGAAATCTTATTATAGGCTAGAACTATTGTATGAATACAAGAATATTTTACCACAAAGCGCAAAAAAAAAATCTTGCTGAAAGTCTGGTACTGAATATAGCTTCCTATCTTAATATTGTATATGGCCCATTTCTAACAGAGTTTAACAAGTACAAAATTCAAAAAATACAAAATCCTTGTATGCGTTTTACCAAGGATCTATCACGTAGGGACCATGTTAGTCAGCATGTGAGGGAAGTTTATGGTTTGAATATGGCTCAGAGGCGATATGTGGGCATGGGCTGTTTGGTGCATAAATTGATGACTATCAGCGAACCAACTTATTTATCGGAAATTTTGGTCCAAAGAGGAGACGCTCATTCAGTGAATATACGACACAAAAATACTCTATCTATTCCCCAGCACCGCACTGAATTTTTCAAGGCGTCTTTTTTATACCGCAGCTCATATTTACAATAGCCTGCCTGATGACATTAAAGTACTAAGTTCATCTGCGTTTAAGCATGAAGTAAAGGGATTTGTATCGGAGAGGCTTGTTTCATTGTGATGAGTTTTAATTTTACTTTTTGTAATGTGTAATTTTCCCTAATCTAATTTAGTTTAATTTCTTGTTTATAAGCGGTGGTTATGAAGATACGCTTGGCGGTACTTTCCACCTTTGTATGTAGTAAATTTTAAGTGTTGATGCATACAATAAATACTATTTTATTTTATTTTTAAGTTAAGCCAATACTTATTAGAATGCATTTTGTAGAGCATCCGAAACAGAAGAAAATGTTTCTTTAAAAAACATTCTTCAATCAAATATGAAATTACAACTTTTGAAACTGAAAAGAGATTTCGCCTTGTATCAGTGTATAACACCAATAATGACGATTATTAACACTGAATTAATTTATTATTAATTTATAAATATAAGTTCAATGAATTTTCTTGAATACGGATAATATGTCTGAAAAGTGTTTTAAGTGGTGTATTTAATATTTCTAGGGGATCTTCAAATGATGCTGACGGTGGTTTAGATGAACACGCCACCATTACTAGAGAAATCGGTAATATTAAAACCGAACCGGATTTGTAAGTAACTATGATTTTAATATCAATTGTTATGATCACATGAAAGACCTCACGAAATCATAAATTGTAAAATTTTGTGTAATTCACTTTTTTCTAAATTGTTTCTTACCTTTATGATCTTTTTGGTTTTTTCTTTTTATATAAGTTGGCTGTTTTGTTATTTCAAACGTTTATATAATTTTAAATTGCCCATAATATATACTCGCGAATTCTAGTAACACTAGAATATTAATTTATTTTATTATTTCATAGAATATCCAATGAGACAAAGTATAATGATGGCTTTTTAATACAATCGGGCGTGATAAGTCATGAGGAAATCGATATTAAAAATGATGAAGATGAAGAGGACATGTCAGAATCCAAGTAAGAAATGTAACATTATAATACTAATTCACAATTTTTATGAATTGTGCTTATGGGCTTTGTTACTTCAAGTTAGACGAAAAGAAAACAATTCACCAATTGATAGGCTATTAATTGGCATTAATTAGATTCCATAAGGTCTACAATTTGCTTTACCTTAGTCAGGGACGATTTATCCAATAGGCTATTCGATATGAGAAGCTTCATCAAATAATAATTTAGTCCGGTATTTTTCACAGCATTTCAAAATAGCAACCAAAGCAAAAACTTTTATGTACTTTAATATAGCAAGCCTGTTGTGTCATAAAACGGAATTAGAATGAATATTCAAAGATTGAATTCCATTGCTGATATATCTGGCTGAAACACACATAACTTCGGATATAGATTGCAGGGAGCTTAATCTAGAAGGAAATCAGGGTTTAATGTATGTTCTACAAATAGACATAAAGGAGGAGCTAGGATACTGATAAATATCTGCTTACATCACAATCCTTCCATACTAAAATAACCAATAGTAATCTAATAGCCTTTGAAAACCGTGACTACCTATCAAGCCTTTTCTGTGACCTGTGTAAGACTTTCGACTGCATCTCCCACAAACTACTTATAATAAAAAAATTGAAAAAGTATAGCTTCCACATTAACAGCGTGACATTGCTAGCAAGCTATCTATTTGGGCGTCGCCGGGCTGTGAGAGAGAATGGTGTGATGTCAGCGGAGAGAGGGGTGAATATTGGAGTACCACTCCGTATTCGGACTCTTATTTTTCTTAATATACTTTTTATTTATTTATTTATACTCCAATTAAAACACAAAATAAATGTAGCTACAATGAAGGAGTGCCTACTAACTAATCTATGAATAAAAACTTAACCTAGTTCTATACAATATAAACAAATACAAAAAATAGAAAAACAATACATAGTAAAATAAAATATAATATTCATAACGGGTGACTTTCCACATTAAGTATAACTCTTTTAAGACTTAACATATTTATATTTAAAAAAATCTATATCACAGTGTTTGATTAATTTATTGCATTTATTCATCATAATATCAAGAGGCGAGCAACTGGTGAGATTTACATTAAATACATTTAAGTTTCTAGGTCTTAGAATCACCTTAGGAACATTAAACTCTATTTTATTAATCAGATGAAGGTCACTATATTTGAGATTGTTAACTATGTTATATAAGAAAATTACAGACTGATAATCTCTTCTTTGGCTTAAGGATTTAATATTAAAAGTGGTAAGCATATTTTGATAGGATACCATGTATGGATAAATGTTATACTGTTTTTACATAAAGATATCTCAAAAAACGTTTCTGAGCCTTTTCTATATTGTTAGAATGAACTTTTTCTTGAGGTGACCAAATTATAGCTGCATATTCTAAATGTGGACGAACTATTGCATTAAACAATCTAATTATAGTATCAATTCTAAAATTTCTGGAATTTCTAATAATAAAACCATTTTATAATAAAAGACTATTAAGATAATCGCAATGCTAAAATTTCTCCGTCGCTTAAAATAGCCCCAGAAACGTCTCCACTTACGAAGCGCTACGGAAACTAAAGGTCCTCTCGCACTTATCGGAAGCGTCCCGAACGGAAGCGACGCGAAGAAAATTGTGTATGTTTCGCCTGACTGATATACATTTAATTTTATGGCAGTCCGCGCACTACAGCGGCGCGAGGCGAAGAGGCGCGTCGTTTGACGCGCGAATTCTCTTTGGACCAAGTAGGAGTCGTTTCTCCTGACGCTTCGCCTCAATGCGCCCTCAAAGAGCGACGAGAAGATTCAAATTTTAAAGTGAATAGTGTTTCATATTTCAGTTGGTAGTAGTATTTGATAGAAAGTATGCTCTATGGAATGCTTTAATATACCAAGAAATTCAAAAAACTTTTCCTCAGACATACGAAAATATTTGAAAAATTTCTTCTTATCTTGTCTAAGGTCATTAAACAAATGATTAAATTTTCCATAAGTGTCTCGCTTTTGATTTATATTATGAACCCAGCATTTTTTCTTCTTTTCTTCTTGTTCTTCTTCTTCCATGGTGGCAATTAAACTTAATACAAAGAGATCCTCTTCTGGCGAACTGCTCATCGTACCTTGTGCACTATGTTTAAATGCTACAAATAAAATGAATTCGCGCCACACCGCGTGCCGTTCATTTCATTCAAGACGCTTCGTCCCAGTGCGCGGACATCTGTAAAATGACGCTTCACCTCGCCACGCTTCCGTTCGCGACGCTTCCGATAAGTGCGCGAGGACCTTAAATTATCCTGAAAAATGCAAATAAATAATCGATATTAACAAAGTTAACATGAATATCAGCAGAGGGCTCTGGATGACCGTAGTACTTTCAAACACTAACAGAGGGATGCTATTTTTCAAGCGCCGGCGGCGACTTCTTAGGAAACAAGTTGACCTTGACCACTTTGTCCGGATTTCTTTGCGATTGTAGTTATGATATTATTATTTTTTAATAAAACGATAAATCTAGTGTTTCTTATAAACCGCCAGTCATTTGCAAAAATTTTAATATAAACTGCAGATCAATTGAGAGGGTAAACCTAATTTACGTATACATTATTGGTCATCTGGAATTGAATTTTGCTAATAAACTCTTGTTAATTAAAGGGAAATTTTGCAAATAATTTGCTGGTCAATTGAAATGATAAATGAACTTTTCATATAATCTTCTGGTTAATTGAAGTAATCAATGAAATTTAGCATATAAACTGTTGCTAAATCAAGATTACCAATTGATTTTTCTCATAAACTGATATTCAATTGAAACGATAAATCTAGTGTATCTTACAAATCGCCAGTCATTTGAAACGACACTTATATTAAATTTTCATATAAACTGCAGGTGAATTGAGAAGGTAAATCTAATTTACCTATAAATTATTGGTCATCTGGAATGATTGAGTTTTGCTGATAAACTCTTGTTAATTCAAACAAAATTTTGCATATAAACTGCTGCCCAATTGAAACGATAAATTAACCTTTCATATAATATGCTGGTCAACTGAAGTAATCAATGAAATTTGGCATATAAACTAATGGTAAATAAAAACGAACAATTGATTCTTCTCATAAACTGATAGTCGATTGAAACGATAAATCTAGTGCTTCTTACAAACCGCCAGTCAATTGAAACGATACTTAAATAAAATATTCATATAAACTGCAGGTCATTTGAGAAGTTAAATCTAATGTACATATAAATTATTGGTCATCTGAAATGATGAATTGACTTTTGCCGATAAACTCTTGTTAATTCAAACGAAATTTTGAATATAAATTGCTGGCCAATTGAAACGATAAATTAACTTTTCATATAATGTGCGGTCAATTGACGTAATGAATGAAATTTGGCATATAATCTGTTGGTAAATGAAAACGACCAATTGATTTTTCTCATAAACTGATAGTCAAGAAACGGTAAATCTAGTCTTTCTTACAAGTTGCCAACAAAATTGTCTTATAAACTGCAGGGCAATTGAGAGAGCAAGTCTAATTTACGTATAAATTATTGGTCATCTGGAATGATTAATTGAATTTTGCTGATAAACTTGTTAATTCAAACGAAATTTTACATATAAATTGCTGGCCAATTGAAACGATAAATTAACTTTCTATATAATTTGCTGGTCAATTGTAGTAATCAATGAAATATAAAGTGTTGGTAAATTAAAACGACCAATTGATTTTCCTCATAAACTGATAGTCAATTGAACCGATAAATCTAGTGTTTCTTACAAAACGCCAATCAATTGAAACGATACCTAAATAAAAGTTTCATATAAAATGCAGGTCAATTGGGAGAGTAAATAATTTACGTATAAATTATTGGTCATTGAATTTTGTTGATGAACTCTTGTTAATTCAAACGAAATTTTGCACATAAATTGTTGACCAATTGAAATGATAAAATAACTTCATATATTCTGCTAGTCAATTGAAGTAATCAATCAAATTTGACATATAAGCTGTTGGGCAATCAAAGCGATAAATTGATTTTTGTGATAAACTTATGGCACTACTCACCCCACGCTTTTTAAAATAAAATCATATTTTTGAATCACTTTATTCTATTTTATAATTTTTTAGATCGATATTCGCGAGTAAGGTCGAAAAAAACGTTTTTTTTTTAAAGAGCGATTTTTTTTAATTACAATGACCCAACTATAGATTAAACGCTCTCAAAATACATATTTTTGGTAGTAAGTGTTTTTTTCGTCTGCCCCGTAATTTTCGAGTTACGTTTTTTCTCGTTTAGGGTCCGATATCGCGAAAACTAAGAATATTGCCTTTTTTTCGTAAAGAACTTTTTTGTTTTCGTGACCTTTGTCTAAATCCAAAATTTGAAGTCGATCCGAAAAAAAAAGTTAGGCTCCTCCGGTAGGTTATTCCGGCTCCTACTGATCAAAATAAAGGTAAGGTCGATATAAAAATACGGTTTTGTACGTTTGCCGATATTCCTATATTTTTATATTTACATCCCGGAGCCGACCGGGTAAAAACCGCGCGGGAACTTATTTTTCGAATAGGTTCCACCGATTTAGGTTCCATTCTGTGGTTATCATTTTGGGGCCAATTTAAAAAATCTGAAATTTCGATATCAATTAATTAAGGCTTCCCTAGGCGCCTACCGCGGAACCTATCAGTGGTAGGTTCCAGACAAGGTCGGATTCGAAACGTTCCAGAAAAACAAAATTCGATTTCGTTCGTCTCTCCTACTGCGGAGCCTATAGGAGACCTAGGGGGGGTTCAGGCCCGGTCCCCTCCGTCTCCGTATCGAATACGAACTCGTTGGCTCGAAATTTACCTAAAAAAAAATTGGTAGGAGACGGATTTCCGGCAGGTTCCATATACCAAAAAAAACGTCTAAATATAAAAAGATGTTCGGAAGCGGTTTCCTCCGAATTAATATTTAGGGATCGAAAATGCCGATTTTCCACTTTCGAAAAGTTTGGGCACCCATTTTAGCAAGTAAAACAAAAATTTCGATCTCGTCTGTCTCCTACCGCAGAACCTATTGGCGGTAGGCTCCCGCCAATGTCAGATTCGAATTTGGCTGAAATTCGTCAGCCAATTATCTTCAAGGACTCTTTTAGATGCCTAAATAGGCACCGGTAGGTTCCCAATTTTTTTTTTTCGCGTTTTAATCGCTCTGCTCCGAACTGCTTCAACGACGGTCATCGATTTTGACCGAATAAAAATTTCTGGAACCTACTCGGAAGGTTATACTGGCCGAGTACCAAATTTCACATAAAAATTCAAGCTGTCTCGTGTTCGGTCTAGGTCGAGCTCACGTTCCCGCTTAATTAATAAGTAAATTAAAATTATATAACATACTTCCAAACCTCTAATTTCCAGTTTATTTTATTCTAAAGATAGAAATGACCTTGTCAATATCGGAGAATAGTATTCTACAAGTATTAACCAGTTCCTTACTCTCCCAAAACGGATTGCCAGTTTGAATGATGCATTCCTGTCCCAAGGTCAATAAACCTTGTTACTGTCCCACATATTTATGCCGACAGCATACCACACCCCTTTAAAAATGAAATCTGTATTTACCAAGTGCAAATTGTCGTCAACAGAGGGCAAAATATTTTAACTGAATATTTTAAATGAAACTATATCTTTTCGCCATCTAACAGAGTTTTTGTGAGTTACTTAGGTTTGAAGAATTTCGTCCATAAGAATTATCTTAATAGTCTTTTATTATAAAATGATAAAACCTAGTGCTTTATACGCTTTTTTGGTAATTATATTTAGGTTATGGATAAATTTAAAATTTGATAGAAAATAGACACCCAAATCCCGGCATTCAGTCTTTCTGGGAATAACAATATCAGAGAGCTTGTATTCATATGTAATAAAGTTATTGTTGCGAGTAAAACTTATAATTTGACACTTATCAATATTAAGACACATTTTATTCTCTTCTAACCATTTGCTAATGCTATGCAAGTCACTTTGTAAATTTCCACAGTCTTCATGACAACAAATTTGTTTAAAGGTTTTAAAATCATCAGCAAAAACAAGACTTTCAGAAAACCGAACACAACCAGGTAGGGTGTTAATAAAAATGGCAAATAACAAAGGTCCAAGGATACTACCCTGAGGCACACCCGATGAAGAAACAAAAGACTCCGAAAAAGAATTTCCAACTTTAACTTTTTGATTTCGACCACAAATGTAGGATTTCATGAAGTTGCATGCCGATTCAGAAAAACCAAAATCACGCAATTTATCAATCAATATTCCATTATCTACCCTATCAAACGCCTTTGCACAGTCAGTCAATATAACATCCAATTGGGCCTTGTTTAAGATTGCCTCTGCAGCGGAGTTGGTAAGAACACATAGGTTGGTTACAGTGAAGCGACCAGGTGGGAACCCATATTGCTACATCAACGACGTTTCCGAAATAAATACTGGAGCTCACTACAATCTCTTTGCTGATGATACCACCGTCACCTGTAGCGGTGCCGACTATGATGAGGTTGTGGATAACACGGGGGAGGCGCTGCATTGATTTTTCCAAAATTGGTTTTATCAAGCGCCTCCTCAATATCAATAAAAACACCTAAGGGGGAAAAATTATTAGTAAAACAACTGTTTACTTAGTTTCCACTGTATATTTTATTAAAACATTTAACATGTTTCGCTAACACTGTAGCTTCGTCAGAAGTATTATTTAAAATGATCTATAATATAATGGTGTTTTGTACAAGAAGAAGGGGGGTTGGTTTATAAAGTACAGGTGGTTAGGTAAAATTGTTTTGTTTTTACAACACTAGGTAATTCCGAAGTATATTGTCTATCTAGTAAATATATTTAACAAATGGTGACCGATTTAGGTCTAATTGGTCGTTCAATAAAATGTCGGAGTTTTTAAGTTTGTTTATTTCCATAGATTCAAGCAAATTTAGTTGTAAACCTTTATTTTCGCAATGTAAAATTTCATAATTATTATTGAAACTGATTTTTTGGTATCAAATGGTTCGAGTAATTGGAATCTGACTTGTTGTTGATAAAACACATTTGATGTTCTTTGATGCGCTTGTCGAAATTTCTGCCAGGACAGTCATTACATTTTAATTTGTAAACGCCTGATTTTTTTCCCTTTGTTTAATTTTGTTTTATTGTTTTTAATATGTTTTTCTATCGTGTTATTAGTTTTGTAAGCAAAAAAAAACTCTTAGAAAAAGGCTTTAACACAACATTCAAAATAATTGTAATCTTAATATCTCAATAGAGCTGTTAGGTGTCGAAATTTACTTAGCTCTTAAAGATATTCCTGACAATACTAATCTTAAATATAAAGCCTCTTGTATAATAAAAAAACAATTTCAGAATTAACTTATTTTGAAAACAAGAAACTCACGTTATTAAACAAATTAAGAATAAATCTAAGAACGTTATATTTACAAAAGCCGATAAAGGGAACACTGTGATGGCTATTAGTAAAGCAGATTATGTCAAAAAACTCTAGATTTTCTAAACCCGACGAATTATCTAAAATTAAGAATAGATCCTACCAGTCGATATCAAAAAGCAATAAAAAAAATCACACTTGTAAAAGTTTGTTTATTGAAAAAGATTTTAGCAAATTAACCCTTATGAACCCCTTTGCCCCAAATTATACTCACTTATAAAAATTCACAAAGCCGGCAACCCAATTAGACCATATTCAGCTTCATCTTGCAAATTATCTAAATACCTAATAGACATAATAAAAATAAATACTAATTTTGCTTCTAAATACTCTATTAAGAACTCCTACGAATTAGTGCCCAAAATTAAACATTTGATATTTCTCAAAAATGCCAAGTTAATTTCCTTTGACGTTACCAATTTATTTCCTAGCGTACCTATTGCAGATACTATGAAACTAGTAGAAAAACTTTTAACAAAAAATAATGTAGATATAATAAAAAAGCAAGAAATTATACACTCCATGGAAGTATGTTTAGAGCAAAACTACTTTAAATTTGAAATTATTTTGATACTGTAGATTTTGAGTTTGGTTTTCCCTCTTATAATTTAAAGTCAGTATCTTTGGGCAATAATGGATGATTTTTTCGATTTAGTAAATTAGTTGGTGAATAGTCTTTAAATTAATTTAGACAAAACCAAATTTATAATTATAAAGAATAAATAAAATTTTTCATTCCTATGAAACACGTTGTAGAGGTATTGTTATGTGCCTGTTGCGAATGTGATTAGTCAAAATTCTTGATTTCATAAGGGTCTCATTGAGTACAATAAACTTCCGTCAGAGATGGGAAATTCTAATTCATTAAATGTGTTAAAAGAGCTATGTATCAGATGTATCAAGCAGAACGCTGTTATTTAGGCAATAACATTTGTATTTTCTATATATGATTGTATGTCATTTAGCTATGCTAGTAATAAACATTTCATGTGAGTAGTTAGGCTCCATAATAACTTTATGATTAGTTTTTATATTGAACTGTGTTAAAAACATCTTTTTAAAGCGGAGTCAAATATTAATGATATACTTTCTTGAACATGCACTTACTTGTATGCCTACTACATAGGTTTTTCTAATTGTTTTTCAGGTTAAACTGCGAACGTGTGTATAAACCTGAGGATCAAGCTACATGTCTTGAAAGTCCTCACAATACTGACCAGGAAGTTAAATTCAAGCAACATAACAGAGACGCATATCAGTCTTTGAACGATTCTTACGAAACCCTAAGGAATGAAATACTGATCGATAATTCCAAAACTCAGATTAGGCGTCAAAGCGAAGTAGCAAAAGGTTGGCATAAATGTCCAGAGTGTTCTTATCAGACTAACCGCAAATACGATTTACGAAAGCATGCTATAATTCATAAGCCTGCTGATCAAATGAAGTGGTTTCGTTGTTTAGAATGTTCGTTTGAAACAAAGCATAAAGGAAATCTAAAAGGCCATTTAATTACACATAGAACTGCTCATCAGGATAGTTTGGCCTGGTTTCAGTGTTTTAAATGTTCGTTTAAAACAAAGTGGAAACACTCTCTAATAGGCCATTTAAATACACATAGAACTGATCAAGATAGTTTAGACTGGTTGCGGTGTTCGAATTGTTCATATAGAACCCTTCGAAAGGATTATTTAAAAAGGCACCAGATTAAACATCAAGGCGAAAACGCAGAAGGTTGGCATAAATGTTCAGAGTGTCCTTATAAAACGATAGTGAAAAGTCATTTGTCAGCGCATACCATAATTCATAAGCCTGCTGTTCAAATCCAGTGGTTTCGGTGTTCAGAGTGTTCGCTTAAAACAAAGCGTAAAAAGTCTCTATTACGCCATTTAAATACACATAAAACTGCCGATCAACTCAGTTTGGACTGGTTGCGATGTTCGAATTGTTCATATACAACCCGTCGAAAGGAACTTTTTAAGAGGCACCAGATTAAGCATCAAAGCAAAGGCGTCAAAGGTTGGCATAAATGCCCAGAGTGTCCATATAAGACTGACCACAAAAACGATTTTCAAAGACATTCTATGATTCATAAGCCTGCTGATCAAATCGAGTGGTTTCGCTGTTTTAATTGTTCATTTAAAACAAAGCGAAAAAATTATCTACAAGTTCACGTAATTAGACATAGCTTGGACTGGCTTCAATGTTCGGATTGTTCATATAGAACCCTTCGAAAGGAACTTTTTAAGAGGCACCAAATTAAGCATCAAGGCAAAAACGCAGAAGGTTGGCATACATGTCCAGAGTGTCCCTATAAAACAATCCACCCAAATAATTTATACGCACATTCCATAACTCATCAGCCTGCTGATCAAATTCAGTGGTTTCAGTGTTTAGAGTGTTCGTTTAAAACAAAGCGTAAACACTCTGTAATACGCCATTTAAATAAGCATAAAACTGCCGATCAACTCAGTTTGGACTGGTTGCGATGTTCGAATTGTTCATATACAACCCGTCGAAAGGAACTTTTTCAGAGGCACCAGATTAAGCATCAAGGCGAAGAGGCTAAATAGTAGCGTAAATGTCCAGAATGTCCCTTTAAATCAACCAAAAAAGGTAATTTTTAGCGCATGTCATAATACATAAAACTGCTGATCAAATCGAGTGGTTCCAGTGTTCAGAATGTTCGTTTAAAACAAAGTATAAAATATCTCTAGCCCAAGATAGTTTGAACTGACTTAAGTGTTTAGATTGTTCGTTTAAAACAAGGCTTAAAATCTCACTAATACGCCATTTAAATACAGATAAAATTGCCAATGAACATAGTTTGTACTCGTTGCGGTGTTCGGGTTGTTCATATAGAACCCTTGGACAGGAATATTTAAAGAGGCACCAGATAAGCATCAAGGCAAAACGTCCAGAGTGTCCCTATAAAACAATCAAGAAAAATAATTTATACGCATATGCCATAACTCATAAGCCTGCTGATCAAATCCAGTGGTTTCGCCGTTTTAATTGTTCATTTAAAACAAAGCGTAAACACTCTAATAAACATAAAACTGCCGATCAACATAATTTGAATTAGTAGCGGTGTTCGAATTGCTCCTCCCTCCAAGAGAAACTTTTTCAGAAGTACCAGATTAAGCATCAAGTCGACGCGCAGATGTCATTTTATGCAATCTAGGAATTAATAACAATTTTTTTCGGATAGGCAACATTCCAAATAAGAAATTATTGGATTACTGTCTTAAGGCGGCCACAAACTGGCGTATATCTGTGTCAAACATGTATGACATAGTATGTATGCCGCGCGCCATTGTCCCCAAACGAGGCTTCTTGGGTGTCAAACATGTAGTTGAATTATGCACGATGCGTGGTGAAGACGAGTTCGTATTGTTATCAGTGGCGTATGCATGCAAGGGAGATAAATTAAGGAAACACACGTACTAGCCATTCCACTAGTACGTGTGTTTCCTTAATTTATCTCCCTTGCATGCATACGCCACTGATAACAATACGAACTCGTCTTCACCACGCATCGTGCATAATTCAACTACATGTTTACACATATACATTTACTGGAAGAATTACGCTTAGAGCCTTATGATTGGAGAAACTATCTAAGGATGGATGAGAACAGTTATGTTATGCTGCTTAAGTTAGCAATCTCGGTAATTGGGAAGGACACAGCACTGAGGTCTGCTATATCTCATGAAAATGGGCAAAATAATTCCGGAAGCCTGCAGAGCTATATTTCAAGTATTAAAGAATGCCTATATGAAAGTAAGAAAACAATCAGGCAAAACAAGTCGGGGAATTGTTTATGAAATATTTTAATAATGAAGGTGCAGTATAGAATGGCAACAAAGAATGGTAAATTGATTATTATTAATTATATCCAAGAATAGTTTTAAATGTAATAAAATTCAAAAATATAACTGAATTTTCCTTACTTCCCCTTCATCGTTATTTTCTTGTTCACTCTCCTCCGGGCTTTCCTGATCTTCAATGTTGCTGACTGATGTTCGAGGAATATCTTGATCTTTGCAAAATAACAATAAATCGGAACACCACGAATGCGTCACGTGTATTTCATCCGTTGCACCTGATCGTTTAGATTCTTCCATTTTTTTTCATTTCTCTTCGAAAACTCCGACGAATACTATTTATTTTCTTTGTATATCATGCAAAATTTAATCCAAAGGGGCTTCTATAAAGAGCGTAACAGCGCTTTCGGCCGTAGCCATCATTAGTGTTACCTGAAAGTAAGTAAAAGAACCCCTTGTCAGTGCTCTCCACTGACACAAAGAATGTTGTCGAATTGAGACAATGGTTATTTTTGGTAAAATTTTTTGATGAGATGAACACTGTTGCGTTCGGTTATAAATTTGTTGGAATTTTTTTTATTATAAAAAGGAGTTAACTATCAAGCTTTTTAAAGTATCTATTTCTATAACAAGTAGCATTCGATTTCATTTCCGTCGGTGGCAAGAAATGTTTTTGATGTGTAAACATCTTACGCAGCGGTATGAGGGTAAATCTCGGCAAATAGGACGGAAATGTCGTTTTAAACGGATTATAGACGATAAAAAAACATTTTAAATTAAACGAACCGTCAAAAGTATTATTTATTAATTATTATATACGCAGTGTATTTGGATCCATAGCACAGCTTATTTTTAATGGACGGTTGAATTTAAAATAAATTTTCGCTTCAAAATCCACGACAAATTCGTCCGAAGCCACGGCTATCGTCATAAGAAAGTCCGAATTTTCGGATTTTTATACAATTTTGCCATTTAAAATCGGTTTTAGACGATAAAAGAGTATATTATCATTTTAAATTAAATGAACTGTCAAAAGTGTTATTCAGATGCCCAGACGTTAAAACAATATTGAGTGATAGCCCTCTTCTAAAATTTGCAAAATTTGGTTATTGACTTTCCCAAATCAAAGAATGTCGGCCCAAGATGACTAGGTAAATAAGAAATAAGCTGTGTCCATATGTTGAAGTTATTCCTGGTAGCATTAGAGTTTCGCGTCGAATTTGTGCATTGAATTAATTCACTCCGAAGCTGCCAGTAAGTATTATTAAAGAATCCTAACTAATATTATAGATGCGAATGTGTTTGTTTCTTACGTTTTCTCGCATACACTGTTCCGTTCATCATGAAATTTTGTACAGATATTTTCAAGAGTATAGTAAAGAACATAGGGCACCACTTAACTTTTATCCGCGGTGTTATTAAACCTAATTTTTATTCTATGAACAACTAAAACGTTCAGGCAACGGCCATAGCACGTTGAAAACACCAGTTCTCGTCCGATCACTGAAGTTAAGCAACGTCGGGCATGGTTAGTATTTGGATGGGTGACCGCTTGGGAATACAGCGTGCTGCTGTAATTTTTTTTACAACCGATGTCGTTATAGGATATGTTTACACATCAGTGTCTCGAGTACTAGCAGACTCGCTCAATTTTTTTGTTTTTTAATTTGGGTTAGTTTTGGTTTTTTGCGCCACGAAGCGAGTGGAGGGCATTGCATGAAGTGAAAAGAAAATACAAATGTAAACATTAAACAATGCATGTGTTTGAGATGCGCGCGCAAGCCCAGAATTCATCAGGAAAAAAACTTCTTAACTTCAAATCGATTTTTCCAATATACCTTGTATACTTAAAGAATTGGTACAAGCGTAAAAGAGTCTCCTTTTTTATTTCAAAATTAACATATTAATTTTCTAGATACATTCTCAAACGGCCAAAATACACATAAAGCGCGCATTGTCTATACAATGACCTCCGACATGACCCGATCTGACCAGCCTAAAAATGTATTTAAATTTGCTTTGTATGCAAATTTATTTTTATGAACATATTTATGTATTTGTGGTGTAAAATGTATAACTTAATCATGAACTTATTTGGAAATTGCTAGATTTTGTAAAAATACTTCTGTGCGATGAAGCAAAAGGTTGGCGCATAAATGACCGAATTGTTCAAATGAATTAATCCATAATTCATAAACCTGCTGATCAAATCCAGTGGATTCATTGTTTAGATTGCTCGTTTAAAACAAAGCATAAAAAAGTCTCTAATAAGCCATTTAAATCGAAAAGCCCGTAGTAAGAAATTTCGGCCCGGGAAGCTTCATTTCACAAATCCCATTGAGAACGCATTCACCATTGTTTTAAATTCATCATTAAATTTATTATCAATATATTTGTGTATTTTTTTACAAAACGGGCAACCGATAATTATTTTTAGTAATCTAGTGCTAGTGTATTATTCTATGCCGAAATAATATATAATGAGTGTTATTATTACTGCGGTGTGTTGCCAAGCCGCATTTCAAGGACAGCTACCAAATAGACTCATCATCCGTAATGTGATATTGTAACAAGCAAATTTTGGAGAGGCGACGTGCGACGTTCAAATAGGCGAGGATGTGACAACCCTGGAAAACGAATGGCGCAGCAGTAGAATCGAATCGGTGTTATATAATACGGAGTATATAGATAGATGAGAAATAAGGCGTAGATATAGTTATTGTCCGATAGCAGAGTCGACTCATGGTGTTATGTAATTATGATAACTGTATTGGCGAAGGTGTATTGGCGAAATAAAACGTGTTACTAAAAAGTGTTGTTTACAGATCAGAAGTCGGGATAACCTACGTATTGTGTTATTTGCTGTGGAGAACGGTGAAATACGCGATTTCGGCGAGTTAAATCGCAGTGGCAACTTCTTTTTTTGTGAGTGGCGATATCACAAAAACTCATAACAAAAGACGGGCGTTTGTTGCTATCCTTATTCTCGACAGTGGATTGACATCTGGCGATTTTTCAGATATTCACGATAATAATAAACAAGTGTGTGCTAATTAATTAGTGATTATTGTAAACAATGTGGCGTATTTTAACTGTGCTTATTGACATTGGTGGTTAAAAGGCGTTTTTCAAGTGATTTCCTTTGGAGGAAGGCAGAAGTGACGAGTTAGAGCTCGATTACGAGTTGGAATTGAGCGACGGTGACCACGGGGAAGGCGATTCGGTGATGGAAGACGAAACAGTCTCCATGGTACATAAGCTGCTGAAAGGCGTTTAGCAACTAGTATCCAGCAGATTGTGGCGGCCGAAATGGTAAAGGCGACGAAACTAAGGGCGGCCGTTGGTACTGGCGGTACCAGGGGCAACAAGAGGGGCGAAAAATTAGGTGAGCGCGTTCCTCAGGCGGTAGTAGAGCATGCTTGTAGCGATAGGGCGGACTCCGCTTGCAGTTCGGGCTGTATGGGGTCAAGGGCAGGCGGCGACATTATTGACCCTTTCGATCCTGATAGCCGGAACTGTAACGTAGTCAGGTGGTTGAGCAAAATTGATTAGTTGGGCGATATTCATGAATGGTCGAACTATGAGAGAGCGTATTTTATGCAGGCGAAATTGCAAGGCGCAGCAAGGAGCTGGTTTAATCGGCTCGATAAATATGACCTCTCATGGGAAGACTGGAAGGCGGCTCTTAGGAAGGCGTTTCCTAGAGTGCATGACTTTGCTCAGCTGCTCAAGGAGATGATAGCGAGGGTTAAATTGGACGGCGAAACCATGACCCATTATTATCATGATAAAATGGCGTTGATCGAAAGGTGTGGGCTTTCAGGCACAAAGGCGCTTTCGTGTCTGATTGACGGTCTACCTCTCGATCTACAGGCGAATGCGAGGGCATTTGGTTGCTCTTCCCCTGGCGACTTGTATACTGGCTTTCTTTCCTCTTTTGACAGATATCGGCGTCCATCAACAGATATTGTGGAATTGGAGGGGCAAGGAAGTCCAGGATCATGCGCAGGCGAAGGCGACGAAGACTTTGCGGTTTTCACAAATTGAGAGAGGCGTTTGGCGAATTTTGGGTATCCAAGGCGTTTTATTTCCAACTCCTGGCGCGGGCTGGCGTTTACGAGCAAGGCGTTTGCTGACTGTTCGGCGAGGCGAGGTGTAAAACACCGAGGGCGAAAGATTAGGTTGAAAGGTGCATGCAAGTGAGTCTGACTGGAGAGGTGCAAAGGGCGAATGGTCAGGTTGAAAGGTGCATGCAAGTGAGTTTAACTGGCGAGGTGCAAATGGCGAATGCTCTGTTGGCGAAAGGCGAGAGCTATGACGATTTAAGGTCCAAACTACTTATTGAGATAGCAAAAGGCGAGTGAGAACCTGACATAGGCGTAATATCGAGGTGACTGATGAATGGTGAATGATAAAAGGCGTAAGGTTGCAACCACATGCGAAATTCTTAGTGTAGGCGATTTAGTATTATGGCGAATGCCCAGATCGATAAGATCTGGTTGATTTACTGGATGAGGGCAGTAATTGTTGTAGGATGGTCGAATGTAACAAGCAAATTTTTGAGAGGCGACGTGCAACGTTCAAATAGGCGAGGACGTGACAACCCTGGAAAACGAATGGCGCAGCAGTAGAATCGAATCGGTGTTATATAATACGGAGTATATAGATAGATTAGAAATAAGGCGTAGATATAGTTATTGTACGATAGCAGAGTCGACTCATGGTGTTATGTAATTATGATAACTGTACTGACGAATGTGTATTGGCGAAATAAAACGTGTTAAAGATACGGCTCAGTGGATCGAATCCGAACTGCATCTGCCCATCGCTATTTAAATCTTCTGCTCTTCAGAGTCGAGACGATGAAAGCTTTTTAATATTATTGTATATGTTTTTTAACTTTTTATCTCTCTGATTCATCCATCATGTTTACAGTGCTTGAAATAAATATACTATATGGATTTCGGAACAAGTTCGGAAATAATGTGCTGGCAAATTGCCCTTCAGGGTGTAAGGGCCAAAGTTTAAGAGAACAGGTTTATGGTTGAAGTGAGGTTCTGAGGTTAGAATCTGTTGGATTTTATTTTGATTTTGTTTGTTGTTTTTTTTTTATTTATGTCTAAATGTCTATATTAAATACTAAAATAGTGGCGTGGAAAGAAGAGATCCAAATTAAATATTAGGTAAACCCAAGGGAGAAGAAATTGTTGCATTTCTTGACCAAGGCCAAGAAGTTGGCCGTATAACTAGCTTATAAAAAGCTTAGCTTGAAATAATCGATATAGGTAAGTGCAGTAGTAATGATAATCTCAGAAATTGAAATATTCGCCAAATCTTTCATTATTTGCAATAATTATCGCTGAAATTAAAATCATTAGAAGGTAAAAAAAAAACAATACATATTTGTTGAGGGATAATGGTATATGGGTTTTTTTTCCACGGTTCCCGACCCAGCTAGTAGTAGGAGAATCTAAACAAGGCATTAGAACGATATGTTTTGAAGTAAACTACTTAGCCTTATTGTTTCAATACATATGTCTTTCGTAAAGTTCCCTACCAAGAGTTGGATATATTAGGCATTTTTTGGCGTTGACCTGTTCATTCAAATTGCTGACCTGGTGACGGAAATTGCATTTTGGCCCCTAATTTTATAAATTGGTCATGCGATATGACAACATCGCAAAGCATTTCTGGTCATGAAATTCCTGACTGGCTCCGAGAGTTGGTTCATATTTACGGTCAACGAAAATTTGAGTTTGAGCTGGTGCAATATCATCAGTTTTCTTTAAGAGAGTATGTTAAAACTTTTAGGATACATTCTAAGTAGCTTATTAAAATCTTCTTCCTTATACTGGGGGATCCAATGCTCAACAAGCATTGCAGATCTTATGTGTTCCATGCCAAAACATGTATCTTCTACTAATGTCTAGAAATTAAAGTTAGTTTAATTAAGCAGTAAAATTTTGTTTAGTATAACTTACCGGAAGAAACCTAAAGGCAAAATGATCTGTGGCTTACCTCTGTACTGAGGAACTCCGTAAGCTGAAATGTATTATCTTTGATTTTTGAAAAATAAAGTTATAGTTTCGTCATCACTATCACTATCGCTGCTCATAGTTTTATGTTCAATTGTATATCCAGTATCCAGAAAACCGTGTTTAGGAGAATATTACTCACAAAAAGTTATTTCATAGAATATGGTTACAGTTTTTGCCTCTGTTTTCTATTTCTTTTTCCAAAGGTGAGGTTAATTTTATGACCAAGTCAACGCCAAAAAATGCTTATTACGTCCGTTGTTTATATAAATAGGTTTCTATGGTTTTGATTAATAGCACTTAAAAAAACTCAAGCTCAACCACCACATAGGTGATATGTGCTCAACTTCAAAATATCTTAAAGATTTAGGATCGTTTATGAACTTGACTAGCAAATAATGTCAACTAGGACCTAGATCTACAGGACAATGCTATTGCTTTTTGATCTTGGAAAATTCACACGTTTTGTAGGAAAACCCCTAATCCTCCAAATTAATTGCTTGAAGAACCCAATGAAGAAGAAATTCATACATTTCTTGGCCTATGTATAAATAGCTTATATGTCCCTAGCGAATAAAGAATAAGGGGCATTGGATATTTTCTCCTGTGGAATCATCTAACAATTTTAATATTATGTCTATACCAGAGTTAATTATGGATAGGTCTGGTACAGTTAAACAAGAGAATTGTGTGAAGTTTGATAAACTCAATGCGTCTTGGATTAAAGAAGAACATGATCAGTTTCTTATTGAGTAAGTACACAAATAATTGCTTTACATAAAGGTTAAGATATTTGGTAATTTTATGTTGGTGTTTACTTATTCCTTACGGGTTTCTCTCATTTACTGATTTAAGTGTACAAGAATGTGCCACAGTTGTTTCGCTACTGTAGACGATGGAGTGTTTGTTATAATTATTTATAGTATTATTCCGTCCTAAGTGAAATGAAATTTGTTTCATGTTTGTACAAAATATGTTTATATACGTCAATAAAGAAATATATATATAGTACACAAGTACATACATACATACATATATTTAAAATGGTTAACGTTAAGACATCATACATAAGGTTAAGTTAGAATATAAGTCACTAAACACATTGAATATTAATGCTTCCAATGAAATACTTATATACTTGATAATTGAGTGATGCTATATCGCCGATGCAGCATTTATAGAAATCAGTTTTATTGTTGATTTAATATACACACTCAAACGCTATTATTACAATATCACCATAACCTCAATCGTTCTTTTCTAAATCAACCCTGGTGTGGCTACATGCTATAAGCCTCTTCCTATTATTACAAGGTCCCCTGGACCTTTTGACAATTTTTGTGTCATCAGCAAATAAAGGAAAGCTGGCATTGGGCGTCACAGATCCCATGATCCTTTTTTATGTACAGGTACAACCCTAAGTATTTTTAATGCAGATTGATTAACTTATTCCCTAATACGTAAATTTATGAATTGTGTAATTAGAGCAATCATTTCGTTTATAATACTTCTGATTATTTTACTGTTTGGACCATAATAATCTTGGTTATTTTTATTGTTAGGGCCACTACTTTAAATTCCGATCAGCCCTTGTTGTATTAATCAGTGTTTTAACTATCGATATTGACACACAAGAGTCTAGTATGGTCCAATGTATAAGTCCCATTCAAATCTTTGTTGAAAGTTAGCTCCTTTGGTTTTGCTCTAAGTTATTCATTAAACCAAGAGAGAATTGGCTTATTTTTTAGGAAATGCTAGTTCAACACGGTTCTTTATGAAATGCACAAACATTGTAAATTATTCGTTGCTGTCAATGAAAATCCCAGCAACTGTAAACATATTTGATGCTTTGAGATAAGTCTGAGACTTGTCGCCTTATCAACTTCTTCTGAAAGAGCTGGCAAGCTAAATCCCTCAACAAAAGTGAGATGATTTGAAAATCCAACATCCTCAACATAACCCCATACATTCACAACATATTCAAAAAAATATATTATCCAGTCATGCATTTCCTCATGTTCCCTCATTTATTTAAGTGATAATATGGAGTCATACCCATTCAGAGGTAAAATATAACTACTAACTTGGCAACTCTGTGAATCGTATAAACATACGTTTATAGATCAGTATATCCTATACTCATAAAATCATATTTTTTCTTGTTCACTATAAATTTCAATCAATATATTACGTGCCAACATACACAATGGTATTTACACATGTCAGAAAAAAGTTCCAAGTCTCACATTTTAATAAAATCATAACACTAAAATGCAATAACAGAATACTGTACACTAAACAATACCAAAACACTAAGCAACAAGACTTTCAATAAAAAATAACAAAATAACACTACAGCTAGCTCGATAAAACACTATGCAGTAAAACTACAGTCAGACAATATTAAAACCTATACTAAAATCAAAAGGTAACACTAGATGATAAAAACTCATTGGTACTATAAAAGGCACAGGCTGTCAGAACTCTCTTAACATTTGATCTGAATTCATTGAGTGGCAGTACCCTCATGTGAGCTGGTAATTTATTAAAAAAATGTATTGCAAGATACCCTGGTCCGTCCCTGCACCTCTCCAGCCGATGATAGCTTGGTATAAGATCACGTCTGTGTCTGGTATTGTAGGGATGCTGCTCCTCATGAGCCCTAAACAAGCCCATGTTGCGCCTCACATACACAAGATTCTCGTATATAAACAGGGAGGGGAGTGTCATTATATTAAGACTGATGAATGCATTTCTGCAATCTTCCCTATATGATAGACCTGCAATTATCCTAACAGCTCTTCGCTGCAGGCGAAAGACATCTTTGGCACCAGCGCTATGCCCCCAAGCTATAACAGCATATTATGAGATGTGTGCATGGCACAACGAAAAATAAGCCTGCCTCAATATCTCAGAGGAAACACAGTTTGACAAGCCCCGGAGCAGGAAGATGTTTGATCCTAGCTTTCTCATACACGCTTCTGTGTGTACGTCCCAGCGCAGTTTTGTGTCAAGATGTACTCCTAGA
Source organism: Pissodes strobi (assembly GCA_016904865.1). Classification (NCBI taxonomy): domain Eukaryota; kingdom Metazoa; phylum Arthropoda; class Insecta; order Coleoptera; family Curculionidae; genus Pissodes; species Pissodes strobi. The sequence goes on along the minus strand of MU188234.1, from coordinate 13,844 downwards.
AATTTAACACTAGTCGGGACCCGCTCCTGGTAAGGGAGCTCCCGGGACGCGAAAACCAGGGACTGTGTCTTTGATGTGTTGAGAAAGAGTTGATTTGATACGAACCATTTTTCGGACCTCGACAGTGCCTGACCCGAGCCCTCCAGAGCTTCCGACAACTCCTTTTCATGGCAGCAGATTGTGGTGTCGTCAGCGAAAAGAGTAAAGTGAGCGTGTGGGTCAGCCTGGGGTAGATCATTGATGTAGATTAGGAAGAGTAAGGGCCCCAGAACAGAACCCTGTGGCACCCCGACATCGATCTCTCCCTTATCTGACGACACCCCAGCCATGTGTACCACTTGGTATCTCTGCGACAGATGGCTGGTTATCATACCAATGCTAGAGTCATTAAAGTTATACTTTCTCAGCTTGCCCAGAAGAATCCCGTGGTCGACACAGTCGAATGCCCTACTTAGGTCGCAGAAACGGGCCGACAGGAAACCGGAGCCCTCAAATGCTTCATGTATTCCCGAGACCAGGTCCAGTATGCCCAGTGATGTGCTGTGATCCCTACGAAAACCAAACTGCTGAGCATAGAAGAGCCGATTTGACTCAAAGAAACCGGCAATCCTAGAAGCAAGGCATTTCTCGAATATTTTTGAGAAGACAGGCAGCAAGGAGATGGGCCTGTAATTTGATATGTCACCAGTGTCACCCTTCTTGAAAACTGGAACGACCACAGCAGTCTTCAAAACAAGCGGGAAAACGTTCTCGGCAATGCAGAGATTTATGAGTTTGGTTAAGGGCGATATTATTATATTCTTTATGGATTTTATCACTTCTACTGTAAACCCATAGGGGTCCTTACTTTTTTTATTTTTTAGTTGATTTATAGTGTCCCTAATTTCAATAAAAGTAACTTGATCAAAAGAAAACAGATCGTTTTGATAGTTTGGAATATTTGCAAGAGGATCAGTGTTTGTGGTAATCTGTGTTTGCAGATCTTTTGCTATATTCAAAAAGTAAGTATTAAATTGATTTGGTGTAATGTCGGCTTGCACAGATTTTTTAGAGACTCCTCTATACTCGTTAAGGACACTCCACATTGCCTTAATTGGATTGGAAGAGTTTTTTATTAAATTATCGTTTGCCTTTCGCTTGGCAGTTCTAATTTCATATTTGTAAATATTTTTATGTGATGCTAAGAGATTTTTTAGATTGTTGGAAGGGTGTTGTCGGTTTAGTTCTGACAGATATTTTATAGCGTCGCGCCGCGATTTCAGCTGTTTATCGAACCATTTCGTTGATGTGGCTTGGTCGCTCCGCTTACAGTGGATTTGTACAGGGAATGAGTCATTAAAAGCATCAGTTATACAATCAAGAAACATCCCAAATTTCCTATCCGCAGGAAGACTCCCGCAGTCCAGAAACCTCCAAGATAAAGCCCCGACAGAAGCAAAAAAATTGTGCTTACCCATTTGAGTCACAGGTCTACAAACTAGTCTTTCCATCTCCACTCGTTTTCCATGAGAAGGCACCGCCAGCTCAACCAGCTGGCCCATATGATCTAAGAACCCCGTATCATGAATGCAAGTAGCAATGTGATTTTCAATGAAATTCAAGAAGGCGTTGTCCAGACAAGCACTCAGCCTAGTGGGCCCATGGACCAGCTGAACAAAGCCGTAAGAGTCCAGCAGGCATGTCAAGCCAACGCACTCTCGACTACCAGTGTCAAAATGCACGTTGAAATCTCCAGCTATTATTACTTTGTTATTCTGGCTGATCAAGCTCAATGCCCCCTCCATCACCTCCAGAAAGGTGCTGAGACATCCCATGGGTGGTCTATATAAACAAATTACATACACTCTAAAATCAGTCAAGTGGACGCAACAGATCTCTAGTGAATTCTCTATACTTAAAGATCCAATTTGTGGAATTATCTCATAGTTGGTGTTACGCTTCAACAAAATGGCAGATCCACCACCCCTACCAGATGTCCTGCAAAAGGACGATACTGGTTCAAAGTCCAGTATCCGCAATGATGCAAATTCCTGTTCTGACAGCCAGTGCTCTGTGAGACACAAAACATTAACATTCTTGTCAACCAAATAAGCATCCAATTCGTTAACCTTATTCCTAACTGAACACGTATTAATGTGAAAGAGTCTTATTTGCCCATTCTTCTTTGGAGAGTTCACAATTTCAGGTGAGTAGGGGGGCTCTGGAGGTTCTGAAAATGGTTTATCAGCGTTCCGGTTGGCCATAGACCGCTATCCATTATGCTTGCCTTCCTTTCAAATGGTACTCCCAGCTTAAATGATCCTTTGACTGTATCTTTTTTTGTTTTCATTTTGAAGCAGCAACTTCCCTGATCGAGTCCCTCATTCTTCAAGAAGGCAATGATATCTTCCTCCTTTGTGTTTGGGTCGAGATTTGACAGAAATATCCAGGATAATTTGACATTTCCCTGAGATTCAACAATCCTAAGATTTGAGATGTTTTTGTTCGAATAATAGGCATTGGGCGATTATTCCTGTTTTCTGTCTGTCTCAATCTTCGGGGTTTTACTTTGACCCATCCCTCATCAGTAATGGTTTCATTAACATTGTCCTTGTTGACATCTACAACACCTGCAGCGCCCACGCATTCGGGGATTGACAGGTGTGAGGTTATGTTCATCTGTTTTGCTGTCGATATTACTGAGCTTTCGATATCGATCTGTCCCTCATTACTATCGAAGTTTATTATTGGCAGCTGTGGATTTTTTCGGCCTTCCGGATTTTCAGCATTTACGACTGGCAACATGTGACGATGATGTTTTAGTCGAGCACCATCTGACGGCATCTTCGTAGAACCTGCTTGCGCCTGCTCTGTGGTTTGATCTCTCTGAACACCATCCTTTTCATTGGAATGCTTGGAATGGGTTTTTTGCATTCCATACATTTTTTCAGATTTTCTTAGCTTTTCCTCTAGGAAGTTGACTTTTTCTTTCAGAAGAGATACATTATCAAGAAGTACCTTATTTTTCCCATCAGTTTCTTCAATCAGCCTGCGCAGAAGGGTGATTTCTAGGTCCTTTTCTTTCGACGAAACCGGCATGGCCGGCGTTGTTGTTGATAGACGCCGTTCTACTTCATGTACACAAAATGCATTTTGCTTGCCAGCTGCCTGGTTAAGACATGATGGATGGAAAACCTCTTTGCACTTTGCACACTTCACTAATCTTTCGACTTTTTTCTTGCAATGAAAACACGTAAATTTTTCAACTTTTCCGCGCTCATCAATTTCACCTGACGTTTCACTTTCCGCCATCTTGAATTTGAACGTTGCATTGCTTGGACTAATCCTTTAAATCTGAAGCTAGGGAAAATGCAAAATGGCTGATTCCCAATGGCCGATTTTGGGTTAAATCTTGCCTTGTTGAGTCAATTTTAGTTGATTTCTACATATCCCATTGGCTCAAAATTTGATATGCGTTTATAGTTCCGATGAAAATACAAAAGTATGGTGGTGTTGAGAAGAATGCAAGGATGAAAAATTCAGTGATACTATAACGACAGATTTACAACAGAACCCTTTAACGCAATCTATGCACGAAGGATTCACCAAAAATTTTAATATTTGCAAAGACTAATATTTTAGTTCCCAGAAATTTCAAAGGGTTGAAAGGGAGAATTCCCCACAACAGTTTAGAGACTGAAAAGCTTATAAAAATAAACCTCCGTGCTATCTTCCAAAAACTTCAAGATGAGCCACAGAATTTTATAGCTAATTGGGTCACTTTTAAACTTGACATTGATCAATTCTATACTTTTGATTTTGAATGGTATCTCAGTAAAACTTATAAAAACTATAAAAAACCAAATAGTTTCTCCCTTAGCAAAACTAATTAATCAGTGCATTGGTGAAAATTTCTTTCCTACGGCACTAAAAAAGGCAGTCATTGTCCAAATTTTCAAAAAAGGGGATGAAAATAACATCTCTATCTACCTCTCATTGCTGCTTATCTTGTCAAAGTTACCAGCAATACGTTTTGAAATTAATAACATCTTTTCTGACAGGCAGTTTCGTTTGAGGGTGGGTAAAAGAACAATCCATGCAATATTAAACTTTCTCACATCGGTTATGGACTCCTTTGAAAACTGTGAATACAATCTGTTAGTTTTCTGTGACCTGAGTAAGGCCTTTGACTGTGTTTCACATGGCGTTCTGCTTGGCAAACTCAAATATTATAAATTTGACGAAAAGAGTCTAAAACTCATACAGTCATACCTGTGCGAACGTCCTCAGACTGTGAGGGTGGGAGAGATGTCGTCGGCAGAAAGGGTGGTAAACATAGGAGTCCCTCAGGGTTCAATTTTAGGTCCACTATTGTTTTTAATTTACATAAACAACCTCACCATGAGCGAAATTGATGCTCTGTTCACTCTCTTTGCTGATGATGCCAATTTCAGTGCCACAAGGAACACAATTGAGCCAGTCAGAAGGATCAGTGGCGGGGCACAGTCGAGGACTGAGAATTGGTTTCAATTAAATAAACTTTTGTTAAACAAAGAGAAAACACAGTCAATGGTTTTCACCCTGGAGGAAAGGTAATACTGACAAACAACCAGTGAAATTTCTCGGGGTCTATTTGGACTCAATCGATCCCTTTAGAAGAAGGTACTCAATTGGAAGATCACTGATAAGATCCAGAAAGAGCTCGGCGTCATCGGTAAACTCGATTACAAAAGAGGACACAAGCACATCTACTGGAAATCAGGAGGAAAATCCATTCGCAAGAAGCGACTTAGTTGTAACGCCATCTTTGTCTAGAGGGGCATCGATTACTGACACTGACTCTGTGCCGGTGGTAGAACAACAGGTTAAGCACTTGGAGAGGGTCCAGAACGATGTATTCATGAACGAAGAGGCTGTTGTGCAACCGTACAAGAGGGCGAGGGTGGAAACTCCTCCTCCCCTTCACCCTAAGAAGTCTGGATGCAGAGACTCAGGAACTGTAAATCTGGAAGACCTAAAAACAATAGTTGATAAACTGGAGCAATGCAGCAAGGAGCTTGGTATATCAATAAAGACCACTCCAAATACTAAGGCAGACATATAAAAGGTATAAGAGAAATTGGACAGATAATAGAAACCCTAAGTTACAGATGTAATGAATGGAAAAATCATGGGACGAAGAGAGCAGCACATAAAGTCAGCACCTCGGACGCAGGAGTACAGGTGGAGATGGAGTCACTTCCTCAAGGAAAAGTTGCCAGAAAAACAAAAGAAATCGGCACGCAGGTCAATATGGACGAAAAAGAATTAGAAAACACTATTGCCAATGGGGGATCCTTCGAGGATGTAGCAATGATACTTGATAGGAAATGGTCAGAAAAGTTATACGAGACGGTTACTATGACACCTGGTAACCTAGTAAATATGAATCCAGGACGATAGAGGCAACCTAAAGGACATCAGGTCCAGATATCCGGAGATATCTAATATATTGAAGGAAAAAATGGAAGAGGGCCGAGTAGAATTCCTATGTAGCAAAACGAAAACGTCAACAAGTAGAGGGGGAGATGGCGAGAAATCAAAATATGTTTACTTAATTCCATACACGGTCAATGATGAGGGAGTAAATGATATGCAGGCTTTATACATGGCCGTAAACGCTTGGAGAATGCTCATAGACTCACATGGACGGAAACAAGTGGCAGTTGCAGCTCCGAGTGAGCTCTATAAGGACTACATGAGAAAGATACTCGAGTTTGTCGTTAGGGGTAGCGGAATAAAAGTAATTTATTTAGCAGGTGATAAAGCTTCATACAGAGAAGGGAAAAACAAGCTGGACAACCGGTGAGACAAAAGAGTCGATACCCAGAAGAGACGATTTTGATTAAATCAGGCGAAAGATCATTCGCAGAGGTACTCATCTTTGTGAAGCGAGGAGTAAATATAGAGAAAATAGGGGTAAAAGTCAAAAACATCAAGAAATCCACAACAGGGGATCTGATGCTTACAATAGAAGGGACCGGAAAGGCTGAAGCTCTAAAAAAAGAAATTCAGAAAAACATTAAAGAGATCGACGTACGCACACCAAATGCAGAAACCACTGTCTTCATACGCGGAATGGACGGAGTGGCAAGCGAAGACGAAGTAATCTCAGCAATTAAAGATACAACTGGACTGGAGACGGAGCAGATAAAGGTAACTTCTATAAAACCTGGAAAATATGAAAATCAGACGGCAACTGTGGTATTACCCCGAGATCCAGCCTCACGACTATTAAAGGCAGGAAGTATCAAGATAGGCTGGCTAAACTGTCAGATAAGAGACAGGGTCAGAGTACCGAGATGCTATAAATGTTTGGAGTACGGTCATAGGGCAAATGACTGTACAGAAGAAAATAGGGAAGGAAACTGCCTAAATTGTGGAGAGAAGGGGCACTTAGCTAAAGAGTGCAAAAATACTACCTTATGTGTGAAGTGCAAGGTTAAAGGCCACGGAGCGGGTCAAACAAAGTGTCCCTTCTTCAGAAAACTAGTTCAGGAGGCAAGAAATAAACGACTGTCTTAGTATGCCAGTACAAAAGAACATTAAAGTACTGCAGATAAACGCTATGCGATCTAAGAACAGCCATCATGCCGCATACATAACAGTGAAAAGTATGGGGGTAGACTTAATCATAGCATCAGAACCAAACAGGAAACTAGTCTGTGATCGAAATTGGATAGCCGATAAAAGATGCGATGTAGCGGTTTTCTTCATGAATCGGAAAATAGAAGTGTCTAAATTGAGGATTGAAGAAGGGTATGTGTGTAGAGATGTTGACCTGTATTGCTGCCACAACTCTCCAAATATTACATTGGAACAGTTCAAGAACGAAATAGACAAGATAATGAACGGCGTGAAGGAGACAGCACAAGAGTGTATAATACTGGGGGATCTGAAGTTAAGTCTCCCCAATGGGGATCACCTGTCACTGATCAAAGAGGGCATAACTGGACTGAATGGCTAGCTTCGCTAGATATGGTTGTACACAACACGGGTAAAACGCCGACGTTCGTTAGAGGAGACAGCCACTCATATATAGATGTTACTTGCTCCACTCAAAAGATAGGCAAACGAATTACAGGATGGAAAGTATTGGAGGACGAGAACCTCAGTGACCAATGAATGAAATAAAAGAGAGCAAAACAAAGAAAGGGACTAAAGAAAGAACAAAGGTCGGAAGTGACTGGGAAACTTTCAAAGCGGTGCTAGAATGGAGAGTGGAAAATACATCTATGGAAAATGACTCCGCACAGGCTTGCGTGCAGGCATTAAAAGAAGCTTACGAGGCCAGCCGCCCTCCCGTGGTCACCAGGTACTATGCAAAAGTACCATATTGGTGGAATAATAATATAGAAGAACAAAGAAATGCATGTATAAGAAAAAGAAGAATCCTGACTCGAAAAAATAGAAATATCACACGGAATGGAGAAGCTTACAAAGATTATCGCCAAGCCAGAAAGGAGCTAAGAGAACTTATCGAACGGTCAAAAAGGAACCATTGACAGCAACTCTGCAAGAACCTCGATGAAGACATCTGGGGCCTTGGGTATAAAATAGCCACAGGGAAATTGTTTAATGGAGTGCCTTTCGAGCAGACAACGGAAAGAAAATGGCAAATCGCAAACGATCTGTTTCCAAAAGGGGAATACGTCGATGATACAGAACCGAATATTGAGCACCCAAACCCTTTTACAAAAGAAGAGCTACAAGAAGCAGTATCATGCATGAAGTCTGGGAAAGCACCGGGTGTGGATGAGATTCCACCAGAGGTAATCAAAGAGGCCGTAAACTCGGTACCTGATTGGATTTTGAGGATGCTAAATGCGCTGCTGAAAGCCCAACAATTTCCTTCTGAGTGGAAAGAGGCTAAGCTGATATTATTTAAAGGAGGAAAGCCGCCAGAATTATCATCGGTCTACAGACCTCTGTGCTTATTAAATACCTTAAGCAAGCTGTTTGAATCACTCATTAGAAAACTCCTAAATGGAGAAATTGAGCAAGGGGAAGGACTGGCGCAGCAGCAGTATGGATTCAGAAAGGGCAGGTCAACGATACATGCAGTAGACGCTGTAATAAAAAGGAAGGTGGAGATAACAGATAAGTGGCTAGTAATGATAATAGTGGACGTAAAAAATGCTTTTAACACTGCGGCGTGGGGTGAAATAATACAGCAATTGAAAAGAAGACGGATCTCCCAATACCTGGTTAATCTAATAAGAAGCTACTTCAGTGATAGGAAGATACGAATTAGAAAGGGAGTGGAACTAGAGATGTCCGCGGGAGTTCCGCAGGGTTCGGTTCTAGGACTAACCCTGTGGAATATTTTCTACGATGGCGTCTTTCGGCTTAAGCTGCTGAAGGAGTTACCCTGGTTGGTTATGCCGATGACTTGGCGATTTTGGCCTCCGCAAAAGACCGAGACGAACTGACCTTCCGTGCCAATGAAGCTCTAAGAAGAGTGAACAACTGGATGATAAACAGTCAACTAAAAGTGGCACCAGAGAAGACAGAGGCAGTAGTATTAAAAGGACCCAGAAAGAAGGACAATATATTTTTTATTTTGGAGGGAACAACTATCATACCAGCTAAATCGGTGCGATACCTGGGAATCATGATGGATGAAAATGGGACTTTTGGCGAACACATGAGGATGATAACAGCCAAGGCGGAAGAGCGTGCAACGTCTTTCGCTAGAATGATGCCTAACATCGGGGGACCGCGCAGCGGCAAGAGGCGAGTTCTCTGTGGAGTCATCCACTCCATATTGCTCTATGGAGCTCCCATATGGCATAAAGCACTGAGAAGAAAAAAGTACAGAGACATGTTGGAGAGGGTGCAAAGAAAGATTCTTTTAAGAGTGGCAAGCGCCTACAGAACTGTGTCAACCTAAGCAATCCAAATTCTAACTGCAGTTGTGTCGATAGAACTTCTGGTAAGGGAAAGAACGCTACTGCATGATACGCCAGACGCACATCATGTTGCAACAAGGAATAGGGCTAGGGAGGACACAGTCGAGAAATGGCAGAGATGTTGGAATGATAATACGATGGTGGGTCAATGGACGAAAAGATTAATTCCTGACATCAGACAATGGCTCAGGTGCGAACACCGAAACATAGACTACCATATGACCCAAGTTCTGACCGGACACGGGAGATTCGGAAACTACACGAAGAGAATGGGCATAACAGAGGATGACAACTGCATGTACTGCCTGGAAACGGACACAGCGGAACACACTTTCTTCCAGTGTATACATTGGGAAAGGGAAAGATCGGAATTATTTAGAGAGATAGGTATGCAACTAACAGCAGAAAACTTAGTTCCTCAAATTTTGCCCAGTAAAAGAACCTGGGATGCTGTAAAGCAATTTGCAAGAATCATTCTAATGAGAAAGGAGGGAGATCAGAAAGGGACCAGGAACTAGAAGATAAAATACGACAGCACTGCATACCGAAGTATGTCGTTCTCGACGGTTCCGGTGTGCATGGGTGCGAAGAGGTGTTTTAGTGGGTAGGCTGCTGGCTATTTTTTTGGACTCAAAGCTGCAGTGGAATGATCATGTTGAGAGTGTATGTGGAAAGCTCAAAAGAATAATTTTCCTTCTTCGAAATTTCAAGGATTGTGTATTTAAAGAAACACTTCTATCTGCTTACTATGGGCTTTTCTATTCCACTACGCAGTGTTGGCATGGGGGGGGGGTGGCATCCTGTGTGGACATCAGGGTTTTTGCCTATAAGAATAATAACGAGACTTGGATACCGGGAGTGACTGCAGAGATGCGTTCATACAGAACAATATTCGTACATTTCCAGCTCTTTATATCTTGGAAAGTGTGCTTTATATCCGGGGGAGTTCGCAGGGCTTCAGCATGCAGAGAGAGCCACAATTATAATACACGTGAGAGGAATAATCTGAGAACTGTGCGGTATAGAATAGGAAAGTGTCAGAAAAGGCCAGAGTACAAGGCTGTACAGCTCTTTAATAGAATCCCGACAAAGCTAAGAAAACGAACTGAAGAGAAAGATCAAAAGTATTCTTATTGCGGGGGCGCCCTATAAAATAGATGACTTTTTAAATATTGATTTTAGTGTGTATTGTGATTAGATAGGTCCTGTTTCTATTCTTGTCAAAATTAATTTGCAAATAATGTGGTTTTTTTAGCGTATGTAAGTACTTTTAAATAATAAAAATAAATAAATAAAAATAGGTTTATTATGCTAACAAACAACATCAACACAAAAGGTGACAAGTACTGCAGATTATATTTTCCATTGCCACCTAAGCAATGTATAAATAAAATATCACTATTGTACATTTATTTAAAATATTTTAAAGTCCTTGATTAAAATCAACAATAAATATTTGTAGAGTCTTTTTGTATAATTTGCTTATACTATTGCCCTTTGGTATACTATTATAAATAAGTCAAAGTCAAAAATTTTATATTACAAAAAATACTAGTATTTAACAAATGGCGTCATAGTATAAAAATAAAAATAAAACATAGAATATAAAATCACAATAGGAATAGAAATATAGAACACTAAAGGACAGTTTAAAATTGTTAAAATATAAGACAATAAAATAGTTAAAAGACAAAACAAGATAAAATCCAGAGTTCAATAGGCATTGCAAGTATAAACTCTACAGCGGACGGTAGAATTCGAAAGTAATACAATTAGAAGGTAATAATGACATTGCTGCATTATAGTTAAAATAGGTAATCGTAACAGCACAATAACACAAGAAATTACACCATGTTTGCATACACATAGAATGATTCACTCCTATGACATAAACTCAGCAACAGTATAGGGTTCCAACTGTACAAGAAACCGTTTAACACTCTTCCTAACAGTTGAGGCTGACGCATTTTGCTTTACTGCCAGTGGAAGGCGATTATAATAATTAATACATGAGTAGAGAGGGCTTCGCTTAAAGAGTGTTAACTTATGTAAGGGTATATTATAGTGAAGAGATCTGGTGTTATGCTCATGATCAGGTAAGTATTTCATGAAAAGGTGCTTGTTATTATGCAGGAATGTCACACACTCATATACATGCAAACCAGCCAGGGTGAGAAGACTGTGTGTTTTAAAAACTCCCCTGCATGACTCGAGCCTACTCATACCAATAATAATTCTCAATGCCCGTTTTTGCACAAGAAAGACTCTTAATGCTGTCGCACTTGTTTCCCCAGAAAAGAACTCCAAACTTCATGATGGAATTGAAGTTTGCATAGTATGTGATTAGCAAGGTCTTCAAGTCGACATATTGCTTTAGAGTCCTGAGCATATAGCAGCAGCTATTAAGCTTGTTCGAGACATAATCAACCTCCCTTTCCCAAGTGAGGTGACAACCCACATAAATACCCAGAAATTTAGCTTCTGATGTGATTGGTACCACCTGTGAGAGCAACACAGCATTGTCCGGACAGGCAAGTGGTGACTGTTTCGATCTAAATAATACAAAACTCGATTTGTTAGCATTAAGTATAAGTTTGTTTTGATCGAACCATCTTTGTGCAGACATTAGACAATGCCTACCAACAGCCAGAACCCTCTCTACAGTCGTTGCTCCAGCCAGTATGTTGGTATCATCGGCAAAGTTTACAATCGACACACTCCCGTCCGCCACATCCTTGCTCAAGTCATTGATGTAGCATATGAAAAGAAATGGCCCGATAACGCTGCCCTGTGGAACACCCATAGCCATTGGCCTGTCCTCTGAGCAGTAGTTATGCCCATCCCTCTGGATTACAACCCTCTGCATACGACCTCTCAAGTACGATTCTATTCACCTCAGCCTCTAACTCCATAGCGTTCAAGTTTGTCAAGCAAGATGGCATGGTCCAAGCTGTCAAAGGGCTTTGAGAGATCTAAAAATGCACCCATGGCTACATTTTTGCTCTCAAGGTGGCCCACAATCCCACTCACAAAGTCGAACACTGCACTGTTTATAGACTTCCCTGCCAAGAAACCATGCTGCCTCTCACTAATTAAATTAAAATTGCGAAAAAGACACATAGCCTTTTCAACCATTTTCGAGAAGGAAGAAAGAAGGCTAATAGGTCTATCAGCCTCTGGCACAGTCGGATCTCTCTTTTTGTATAAGGCTTGAACACAGCCAATCTGAGATTTGTAGGGAAAACGCCTTGCTTGAAAGAATTATTTATGACGTGGCAGAGAGGAATTGCAATCTGTTCAGCGCAACCCTTAATAAGATTGACAGATATCTCATCATACCCTGAGCTTCTTTTGTTTTTTAGCTTGTCTATTATTTCCAGCACCTCCAGAACGGTTACGGGTGTAAGGAACATAGAATTTGGATTATACAATATGTTACATTCAAAATTTTGTGTTGGCAAATTCCTTACCAAATTTGGTGCTGCATCTACCATAAACTGATTCAGGTCATTACTGACCTGGAATACCAAACTCTTTCTGTGATGAGCTCTTCCCATTGATCTAATTAACAACCTGCCAAGTGCATATTGATGTATTATCGCTATTCAATATTTTGTTAGCATAGTATTGTTTTTAGATTCTTGCAGTACATTGTTATATCTAGACTTACACTGATTATATGCATGTTTATACCTTCCATCAGCTCTGCTCAAAACCAAGAGCACATCCAGCTCCCGTTTGCATTCTATCACCCTCGGAGAAGTGTAATAGTTCTTGTCTCTAGCCCTTGTACGTATAATTTTTACTGGGAAACAACGATTGAAAAAATAAAGAAACAAATTCATAAACGCCCTCCACTGGCCATTGACATCAGACTCCTCAACATCGAAAACCATCGGCCAATTCTCCCCCGCGAGAAGCTGACAGAACCATTGCTTACCCTCAGAGCTGAAAACTCTACGATTAAGTTTATTTTGCGATGCTGCACCAGGCAGATTAAAAGTCAACTTCTGTCCAGTGTGGTCGGATATATGAGTGTGCAAGATCCTAGCTGTGAAAGAACTACAGTTGGTAAAAATGTTGTCGACACATGACTCTACTGATCCAGCCATTCTGCTATGTTCGTATATCCCAGGAAAGACATTAAAAGAAGCTAAGAGAGATAAAAAAGTTGCTGAGTCACAATCACTGCGCAATATATTAATGTTAAAATCGCCCGCCATAAATACCAAAAGATCCTCACCTGCAAGCCTACTCAAAATTGTATCAATTTTCGAAAAAAAAATTTCAACATCAAGGTAGGTGTCCTATATACAGACAAAACAACCACCCTGGTGCCATTTATTAAAAGTTCTGCAGCCGCACACTCAAAAACGAAATGCTCTGAATATTGGGTTAGATCTGTCCTTGTTTTCCATAAAGTTCCCTTTCGTACATACACAGCGGCCCCACCATGCAAGTTCTCTTGTCGACAACAACATGATGCCAACTCGTATTCCACCAAGTTGTAACACTTTAAGTGTTCCTCTGACTTCCAATGTTCTGTAATAGCCAATGCAATACACTTATGCTCACTCAGAAGCACCTGAAGTTGGTCCAGACAATTACCAATAGATTGGACATTATGATGGATAATGTGGAACTCCTTGTCTATTTCAAGTAGGTCACGCCTTTCCCTGGGGTTGTGCGTCTCTGCAGATTCAAAAAATGGTTAATTATAATACCACTTGGCCAGAGATTTGGTGACATGATCTCCTTTTTTTTAGTAATGGGAACAGCTAGTTTAAAAGAGCTTTTCCACTTATCTTTTTTTGTCTTAATTCTGTAGCATGTACAATCCTGTACTCCGTTATCTGTTAAATATTCCAGAATTCTTTCAGGAACAGTATTTGGTTCAAAACCAGATAAAAAAAA
>MU188233.1:49089-65283 GCA_016904865.1 Pissodes strobi | reverse complement strand
AAATTTTTTCCGCATAGAGGGCGCATTGATTTCTGGATTTGCCAATAGTTCGATGTTGTCATCTCGAGGATGCCGTTGTCGGCTTACTTGTTTTTGTTGACTGTATCGGATGGTGCCTTTTACCGTATACCAAGTCGCATAGTGACCGTCTAACTGTGCGTACCGGATTTCGCGGGGTCTCCCCGATGTTCGGGAGTTTGGTTAGTTATGGTAGTTTCGTTGGATTTCGGCGGATCAGATTCATCTGCTTGATTGCTGCCTAGTTTGACTCAAGTGGAGAGCGCTGGATTGCTGTTTTTAGGATCTCCTAAAACGTAAATTTCATAAAGTTCCTATTTTTCTTTAATTTTCTGGAAATAGATGCTCCTGAAGTAGGAACTCCTAGGAGATTTAGCTTATCATTGATTCCCTGGACGTTTTTCCAAATATCTTGACGGGTATTGAAACGGTCAGAAATATGTTTTTCGGTTTTTCTTACTTAGAGGTCTTTCTTGCTTTTGGAAAATAATTGTAATAATAATAATTGCTTCCCGAAATCTTCTTGTTGGATGGCAAGTTGGTTGGCTCCTTGATTGGCGAGGGACGCACGGTCTGAGCGATTTCTTATTTCTTATGGAATGGGTGCTCGCCTAGGTGGGCAATGTGGGCACCGCCACTCGACACGAGATTTGCAAGAAAGGGAAGCCAAATATTTTATTATACCTTAATACCCACACATATTTAAATATATTGTATTTATACAAAAGGCACTTTATTATTATAAAAATTCACAGTCCTTCACAAAGATGCAACCGGGGGAGACATTGAAAATGCCGAAGCAGAATGCAACGCTTACTCAATTCGACATCTGAGAAAACTCATAATTGTGTGGAAATATAATAGTTGATAGAAGTTTGGGTGAGATCAGGTTAGATTACGTAAGTTTACTTTACCAAAAGATACCAAATAAATGCATATTACTTGGAATTTCGTTATTTTTTACAATTTATAACGTTCTAAGTGTGGTTGAAAAAGCAAAATACCATTTGCATTCGATTCGTCTGACATTCTTCGATCTAACGATATGAGACACGACTAATCTGTAGTGAGAAACTAAAAGTCCCACCCACCCTTAAGACAAGCTAATGTAAAAAATTTCTTTTAGCAGATTACGTAAGTTTAGTTTATCAAAATATGCCACATAAACGCATATTACTTCAAGTTTCGATCGTTTTTACAATTTATAACATTAGTGGTGGTTGTAAAAACTGCATTCGATTCGTCTCTCTAACCCCCCATTCTAACGCGGTCAGTTTGACTTAGTATCAACTTATTTTAGTCATTTGAGTCGGTTCCAATACGTTATAATCAATTTTAATAGATTTGGTTAGTTTTAGTTAGTCGTCTAATCAATTTTCGGTTAGTTTCACTTAGTCTCAACTTTTTTTACTTATTTGTGCCGGTTCCGTTACGTTATAATCAATTTTAATAGATTTGGTTACTTTTGATTTATTAGTCATTTAATCAACTTTCGGTTAGTTTCACTTAGTCTCAAATTATTTTAGTTATTTGAGTCGGTTCCGATACGTTATAATCAATTTTAATAGATTTTGTTAGTTTTCGTTACCCGTCTAGTCAACTATCGGTTAGTTTCACTTAGTCTCAATTTATTTTACTTATTTGCGCTGGTTCCGCTACGTTACAATCAATTTTAATAGATTTGGTTAGTTTTAGTTTATCGTCAAACCGACTTTCAGTTAGCTTCACTTAGTCTCAACTTATTTTAGTCATTTGAGTCGGTTTCGATACGTTATAATTAAGTTTAAAAATTTGATTAGTTTTGATTAGTCGTCTAATCAACTTTCGGTTAGTTTTACTTAGTCTCAACTTATTTTAGTCATTTGAGTCGGTTCCGATACGTTATAATCAATTTTAATAGATTTGGTTAGTTTGGGCTAGTCGTCTAATCAACTTTTGATTTGTTGCAATTAGTCTCAACTTATTTCACTTATTTGAGCTGGTTGTGATACGTTATAATCAAGTTTAATAAACTTGCTTAGTTTTGGTTAGTCGCCTAATCAACTTGCGGTTAGTTTCACATAGTCTGAAATTATTTCAGTCATTTGAGTCTGTTCCGATAGGTTATTATCAAGTTTAATAAACTTGGTTTCTTTTGGTTAGTCGTCTAATCAACTTCCGGTTAGTTTCACTTAGTCTCAAGTTATTTTACTTATTTGAGCTGGTTCCGATATGTTGTAACCAATTTCAATAGATTTGATTAGTCGGCCAGTCAACTTTCGGGTAGTTTCACTTAGTCTCAACTTATTTTACTTATTTAAGCCAGTTCCGATACACTATAATAAATTTTATTATATTTGTTTAGATTTGGTTAATCGTCCGATCACCTTTGGGTTAGATTCACTTAGTGTCAACTTATTTTAGTCATCTGAACCGGTTCCGACGCGTTATAATTATTTTTAATAGATTTGGTTAATTTTGGTTAGTCGTCCAATCAAGTTTCGGTTAGTTTCACTCAATCTACTTACTTTAGTTATTTGAAAGGTTTCGATACGTTATAAACAATTTTAATAGATTGGGTTAGTTTTGGGTAGTCGTCTATTCAAATTTCGTTTGGCATTTTAAGATCCTTTACACAAATAGTGCACTATGTAAAAATTGACCTCTCCTATTGGTCGATCCATCTCGTATTACAATATGTCTTCGTGATGCAATCATTTTCTGTCAAGAGCTCTCGTGGTGTAGAGGTTTAGATAGCTGGGTCCGGATTCAAACCCCGTTGCTTTTTTTTATTTATTTTTTAAGATTATGTTTCTAAACAGTTTTTTTCTTGATTTTGGGTATGTCTTGGGTTAGTTTGGGTTAGCACCTAGTTAGTTTCCATTTCTTGAGCCCCTGTAGCGAGCGAAGCGAGCGGAGGGCCATGCGGATCGACCAATAGGAGAGGCCGATTTTTATATAGTGCACTATTTGTGTAAAGGATCTTATAATGCCGCAGATTGGTATCTTTAATGTATGGGTTTGTGTCGGTGCAGATCGCTTGATTTTAGGCAGTGCCATCGGTTCGAAAACGGGCTTATCTCGTGTAATAGGTAATTGAATGCCTGTAATATACAATATACAATATTTAGCGTATGTTGAATGTTTCCTTGGTTTGACGCCGAGTTTCTTACAACGGTTGTCACGTGTTTTAAATTGTCCAATGAAAAGTCATTGAATTTAAATGGGTAGAATGTACAATTTTTAAAGAAGGTGGATTTCATCTTGTGTTCAGACGTTGGCACGGTAAGTGGTATTAGTTTCTGATCTCAAAATATTTTATTCCTCCCGCATATTTTTCAATAGTCTTTTCATATTTTAAATACAGAACTGTTTTTAATTCGGTTAATCATATTTCACTAAAGTAAAGAATTTAGCATTTATATATTGCACTTTCGAGTGTTTGACGATTTCAGTAATCTGAATTTTTTATAGTGAACTTTAGGTTTGAATACCGTTTTTGGTGAATAATTGCGTATCTTATCGGTCCAATTCGTGTAATTTGATACTGGTTTAATCCAAATATACCTATAGAGAACGTATTTATTTCAACGTTTAGTGGTCATACATATGATTTTAGATTTTACATATTTTCATTTAAATTGAACAGTATTACCTGGAAGATTCATAAAGCGAATTTTATATGTTACTGTAAAAGGTAGTTAATTGAATTTGAGTAGAATTTCGCTGAATTTTCTTTAGTAGTATTGTTGATCGTAGTTTTTTAGGCTTATTTCATTAACCTTTCAGTTGATTTTTAACATCAAACTATAATTATTATCACTTATCGTGTCACGTTCGGCCAATGCTGTACCGGCAATGATTTGCATATAAAAGAGGTTTAAGCACATTTGTGAATTTACCTGGTTTATTTTTTCTTTATCGTTTATCTAAGTTCATATCTCAAAGCAAGTAGTTATCTTCTCTTTATCTTTGATTAACCCATTAGTGTCCAAAGAAAATTTTCCTTTTTTTCTTTGGTTTTAATTAGAAAATATAGTTTATTGTAAACCTTATAAGTAAAGAAAAATGTTCTTTTACTTTTAATTTCTTTGGTTTTTTGCATTTTTGACGTCCCTTTAAAGGGACTCTAGGCATAACGGACAAAATAAAATAAAAGCTTAAAATAAAGTAACATTTTTATTAAGTTTTAGAACTACATTATATTTTACTTCCTGTGATAAAATTTAAAACAAATTTTAGGATGCAATGCAATGTTACACTTTTCACAGATAAAGTTACTCTTTTTTCCACATTGAGCACATCGGCGGTCAGTTTCATTGTAGACTAACAGATGTCCTATATTATCAAATCTTACATCGTGCAATGGTCGTGGAACTTTATTTTTGCCTTGCAGTGGCCTAGTGCCAAAACTTTTTAAAAAACTTAGAGATATGTATCTTCGGAAAGCCAATAAACTAACAGAGTCAGGGTGATTTGATTTTAATTTTCGCATAAGTAACCAGGCATTCACGACAGATACATCTAATAAATGGCCAATACCACTTCCTTTGTCGAAATCTAGATCTGTAGGCAGCAACAAGGGCATCTAATTTATCGACGCCACCCATGTACTTATTGTAGTTTGCCACTATTTTTGGCTGAGGTACGCTCTTCTTGGATCGGGTAACCATATCCCAACGAAGTGTATTGGTCACTCCGGTGGTTCCAAGATTTGATGCAACAGAAACGACTTTATTATCCTTCCACTGTACGAGCATACTGGTGTCATTCCGATAAAATTTCATGCTTCCCCTTTGCTGATTGTTCCAGTCCTTTTTAGTTTGTACTGGAGATTTTTCCAAACGATTGTCTCTTATTGTGCCTGTGGCACAATAATTGATTTTGGTTAAATGGTCAAAGAGTGGTAGGCCTGTAAAGTAATTATCCATATAAATTTTATAACCCTCATTAGAAGGTAACTGGGCTTGCTCTAGTAAGGACAGTACTACATCTCCTCCCAAGCCAAATGTTTTTCTCCACCCAAGCCAAATGATTTTTTCCTGTGTAAATTTCAAACCCATACATGTATCCACTGCTAGAACAAAGAGCCCAATTCTTGTATCCAAATCGTATGGGTTTACCCCGAATATATTGTTTGCCATAATGCTTGCCATAATATGGGACCATGCTTTCGTCAATGGATAAATGCTCATCAAAAGCATTATGTTTTCTAAAATTTAGGTTTAGATTGTCTATAAAGGGTCTCAATTTATAGAGCTGGTCTTCTTGAGGTAATTTTGAATTGTCATTGAAGTGAGTATACTTTAGTTTAGTATTGTCTCAAACCGATTTCGACGCATGCTGTTTTGCAGTATCTTAGGGATATCTTCTTCACTAGATCAATAGAGACGTCGGTTTGGATATTTTCCGTATCCTGATAAAAAGAAATGCCCCTAAAACGACATGCAGTTCGTCTAGAGTGAAGTTTAATTGTACGTTTTTCTGCTGTGCATATCTATTACTTTCCATAAGGATAGACGTCAAGAGGTTTTCATCGAAAATCAATTTAAAAAAAATCGACTGGGGTAGTTGAACGTTCGGCTTCTTGTGAAGGTTACAGGTAACAACAAGATCACTATTTAGTCGTCCAGTACCAGGCTCCCGCCATGTTGATTTTTGGTATGCATTTTCTTGTTTTATATTTAGATTGCATTTTAGCTTTTTCTGAAGAACAGATAAGGGAAGTAAGTATTCAGGGTCAGAATCGTCGGAGTCATTTATGTAAGTCATCTGACATTCCTGAGATAAGATTCGGCGGGGTAGATGATTTATGTTAGCTACATGCTCGTCGTCAGATTCGTCACTATCAACCTCGGTCTCATTTCCATCATCTGGAGGTAATATATAAATATTGGATTCCGGCAGATCATCATCCTCCTCCAAACAGTCGATGAGTTGTGCCAAGGTCAATCTGCAACAAAAGAGACGCAGTGCTTAGCGTCCCTTATAAGGGACATAACATATAACATAATTCATTTTACACCCGGTAACAAAAAGAAAAATATTTATATTTTTGCCACATCATATGAACACTATTTAACGAGTTTTAAGTAATATATAAGCTAAAACATATATAGTTTTTAAACAATATAATGAAACTTACCCACGATTTTTCTTAGAGTAAAGCGACGAATCCATTTTAAATAACTAAACACATATTTCAGTGAGAAATCAAAACAAATACACCTGACACGTCTAGACAAGTCTGCCGATCACGCTTCGAAACTGCGTACGCTCGATTTCTTCCCACTTTTTAAAACATGGCGAAGAATTTATAGGTCCCTTATAGGGGACGCTAGGTACTAATGGGTTAATTGAGACGTAATTTACGTCAGATTATTGTTTATATGCCAAGGGCCATATTTATAGATTAATTAAAGAAATTACTTATCTGGAGTCATTAGACTTGTTTTGAAAGAGGTTATACCTCGTTCTTTCTATTTTTTTTTTCATTAAAGTCTGGTGATTTTCTATTTGAAGTTGCCGAAAGCCACTGTTGGACATGTTTCATAATTGTTGCATAATTTTCTTTTAAATTTCTAATTTCAATCATCATTTCCTTTGAATTTCATATCTATAATTAAAGAAAAGAAATATCTTGAGTAACAGTAATTATTCATAGTGTCGTTTAATCATAGTTATCTATAATTTTTGCTGAACTCAAATTGTAATTTAAGTTCTGATTATGTTTGCTGTAACCAGTAAATTTTCAAGTTGTTGGTTAAAACCTTGTATATCAAACTGAGGTCCACAGGATAATCTTCTGTATAATTTTTATTAGCAGTATACACTGGTCTAAGGCGTTTATTATTTTTCTTTGCATGTAAATACCGCTGGATGACGTAAACCTCTATTGTCCACGTCGCTGTGCCAGACCTGTAGAGGGAGAACCATACGCTAAGGCAACCCTTTTGAAGGCCTACATCAGCTCTAAGTTAGCTAAACTTGGGAATAGGCAGAAGCAGGTTTCTAGTAAAGGTCCCAATACGGTTGCATGGACATAGGATAGTAGGACAAATAGGTACGGAGTGGTAACCTAAAATTAATTGCCTGTAAAGACCAATTAAATTTGTTAATCTTTAATAATAAAGTTAATTTCATTTTCATCATATAACAAGCTTATTTATAAACCGTATTTCAAGTAACATTTGTAAATTAAATTTTCAGTAATCAATTGTATTTTATTGCATTTGTAATCTAATTTTAATTATATTGATCTCAATTGTATTAATAACTGCAGTGCACATGGTACCATAACTTGTAATTTAATCATATAGTTAATATATCATTTGTTTTTAAGTTGATTTCTTTGATTTATCGCAAGTGGCGCCTTATAAATTTTAAAACACCAGAGGAAATATTTTAACCCACACCCTCAAATAAACTAAATAAATTAACTTTTGCTCTATCTTTACAAATTAGCTGAGCTAGACATTCATTACAAAGTGGCATCACTAATTAGTTACACGTTATAATCAATTTTAATAGATTTGGTTAATCTTGGTTAATCGTCGAGTCAACTTTCGGGTAGTTGCACTTAGTCTCGACTTATTTTAGACATTTGAGTCAGTTGCGATACGTTATAATTAATTTTAATAAATTTGGTTAGTATTGGATAATCGTCGAATCAACTTCCAGTTAGTTTCACTTAGTCTCAACCTATTTTACTTATTTGAACCGGCTGCGATACGTTATAACCAGTTTTAATAGATTTGGTTAGTTTTGGTTAGTCGGCTAATCAACTTTTGGTTCGTTTCACTTGGTCTCAACTTATTTCACTTACTTGAGCTGATTCTGATATGTTATAATCAATTTTAATAGATTTGGTTAGTCGTCTAATTAACTTTCGGATAGTTTCACATAGTCTCAACTTATTTTAGTCATTTGTTGGGTAGTTCATTGGGTTCCGACACGTTTTAATTAAGTTTAATACATTTGGTTAGTTTTGGTTAGTCGTCTAATCAATTTCCGATTAGTTTCACTTAGTCTCTACTTATTTTAGTCAATTCAGTCGGTTTCGATACGTTATAATCAATTTTAATAGATTTGGTGAGTTTGGGTTAGTCGTCTAATTAACTTTTGGTTAGTTTCACTTAGTATCAACTTATTTTAGTCATTTGAACTGGTTCCGATACGTTCTAATCAATTTTAATAGATTTGGTTAGTTTTGGTTAGTCATCCAATCAACTTTCGTTTATTTTCACTTAGTCTCAATTTATTTTACTTATTTGAGCGGGTTCCGATACGTTATAATCAGTTATGCATAAACCGTGTAGTGACGTTCACTAAAATTTTCCGTGTCGTGATGCGACCTTCGAAACTCACTGTCAAGAAACCAAAGTATTCATCTAAACCGGCTCCGAAACGTTATAGTTAAATTAACGTTTTCTTTGCAAAATTACAATAAGATTAATAATTCAATGAAAACTCTGTCACTCCTGTCAGTCTTGTCAGGTGGATCTGCTGGTGACCGCCCTTCGTTCGGAGGGTCCCAAGAATACGGAACATGCCCCCGGCCTTGAAAGGGTTTAACTTTCAACAGACAAAGGACAGAGACGAACAACTGCTCTGGAAATTGTTCCATCCATAGTTTTGACGGAGGCCACTCTGCTAACGCCGTCTTTACCCTGGATGAGGTCCAGCACTCTTCCTAAACGCCATTTCATGGGAGGGATGTTATTGTCCTTGACTAAAACAAGCTGTCCAACCTTGAGGCTGCCACTGGTTTGTTTCCATTTTTGTCGTTGTTGCAGCTCACTTATATACTAGTGGTGCCAACGGTTCCAGAATTGTTCATGAACCTTTTGGACAAGTTGAAACTGTGACAGACGGTTCTCTCCTATGTGAACAATTGAAGGTTCCAGGACGGTGGTAGGTGTTCTGCCCATGAGAAAATGTGCAGAGTTAAAGAGGATAGGTCATCGGGATTGGAACTGAGCGGACAAATCAGTCGGGAGTTAAGTACCGCTTCGATACGCACGAGTAGAGTATTAAAATCAAAAAAGAACAAAGTATATGATCCCAAAACTCTCCTCAAATGGAATTTAAAGCTTTTTACACCGGCTTCCCAGATTCCTCCAAAATGAGGGGAGTTTGTGGGAATAAAATGCCAGGAAATGCCTTCATTATTTATTGGTTCTGAAATCTTTGCCTGATTTTGTTGTAAAAATTCACCCATCAAGCGAAGATCCTTGTTAGCCTTAACAAAATTGGTGCCGTTGTCAGAAAACACTTCAATAGGTCTACCCCGTCGACTGACAAATCTACTAAAAGCTTGCAAAAAATCTTCTGCACTTAGAGAAATAACTAATTCTAAATGCATGGCTCGGGTGCTAAAACAAATGGATACAGCCACCCAACATTTGATTATTTTGCATCCTCTACCGCGTCGATATTTCACAGCGAAGGGACCGGCGTAATCTACACCAACTTTGGTAAAAGATAACGCTGATTGAACCCGTGCCGCAGATAAGTCGCCCATTATAGGCTGAACCTTGCATGAATCGTACCTGGAACACAGTACGCAATATCGCACTATTTTCCGGGCTAAGGTACGACCAGAAATGGGTCAAAAGGTATCGCGAACGTGTGATAACAGCAGCTGAGGACCCGCGTGTAGGAGTCTCTCATGCTCGTGTTGTAAAATTAATTTCGTGAGATGATGATGAGGCGATAATAGAATAGGATATTTCTTGGAATACGCGTAATCAGAGTTGGACAATCGACCGCCAACGCGTAACAAACCCTTTTCATCCACAAAGAAGTTTAGATTCAAAATTCTACTATTAGATGGTAAATTACGCTTCATGGATAATACCGCAATTTCTTCTGGAAAAGATTGAACTTGAGCCATTTTCAATATTTTATGAAAACTTTCATTTAGTTCTAATGCTGTTAAGAAACTGAAATTGCGTAATCCCTTAGTCGTTTTAGCATTGTCATGAAATCTGAGAATGTAAGCCACAGTTCGCTTTAAATGAACAACGTTGGTGAATCTCTCGAATGAAAAATCAATTATCGGAGTAGAAGCCACCATTGAAACTTTGCGTATTTCTGGCAGCTCGTCAACCCAAATGGGGTTTACTGGCCAATCCTTCTTGTCCCGGATTAACCAGGACGGACCGAACCACCAAAATTCGGATTTTAATATGTCGTTTGGTCTTGTGCCACGAGAAACGAGAACGGCGGGATTCTCCTTCGTGGGAACATGCCTCCACGAATAAGATTCGGTCAGCTGTTGAATCTCAGCGACTCGATTTTTGACAAACGGTTTTAATAAATTTGGTTAAGTACGTAACCATCCTAGAACTATCGTTGAATCGGACCAACAGAAAACGCGATGTAATTTAACCTCAAGAATATTTGATATATTGGATAAAAGTCGAGATAATAATTGTGCAGCGCACAATTCAAGTTTAGGCATTGTTAATGGCTTTAAAGGAGCTATCTTTGACTTGGAACATAGCAAATGAGACTCGCGCTCTCTTTGGCTATTTGAAGAAACTGCGTATATACAAGCCCCATAACCATTCTCAGAAGCATCGGCAAACCCATGTAAATGAATAACGGTGGGATTGTTACAAAGTACTCTTCGTTGAATTTTTAATGAATTTAATACGTTTAATTCCTGTGTAAACTCTAACCACGAATCTATGAGGTTAATTGGTAAAACTTGATCCCATTCCAGCTTTTCTAACCATAGCTTTTGTAATAATATTTTTGCGATAATTATGCACGGACTAATCAACCCCAACGGATCAAAAATCGTAGCTATTTGTGAAAGGATGACTCGTTTAGTGATTTGATGTCTTTCGGGAACTACAATTTTGAAAACCAGGAAATCGGTATTGCATAACCACGAGAGACCTAATATTTTATCGCAATTTTCTCCTTCGGCAGAAAATTCGACACAATTTCCTGCGTTATCGGTATCTACGTCATCTAGTACCGATGAATCGTTTGACTTCCATTTTCGGAGGAAAAATCCTCGCTTTTGAAATAAGCTAAAAATTGTGTTACATACGTCTTTTGCTTCTTCGGGCCAAAGAATATTATAGTACACAATAGAAAACTCATCCCATGTTAAAAATTTGTATCTCCTATGGAAGCAGACTTTTCGAGCCTGCTTCCATCGAGCGAGTCTCGCCGTAAAAGCGACCGCGTGCCCGGCCACGTTGCCAAATTTGTGCGGTTGAAATTTGCCCAGTGCGGCGTCAAAGATAATAGATAATTCTACTAGGAAAATATTTGTTGGTCCTGTCGTGTTGTCACGCAGTAGCGACTTGAGCAGCAAGCGTGCAGGGGTAGGCGAAAAGCAGTTTTCATTTACGTATACCTAAAATAATTATTATTGAGATTTTGAGATATTAAATTGTAATCTAGGTATGGCTTCAATCAAATGCTGGCCATTTATGCCAATATTTGACATTTTACCACTGTATAATATGATTGACAATGGATGATATGCATAAAATTTAGGCAAATGCTTTTACTTAATTTTTTTTTGAAATAAACATACAAATTACGGACATCCAACAAGGATAGGTAAAGAGAAAAAGCAAATGCTTTATTTTATTCATTATTGCCAAAGATTTAGAAATAAAGTCTATTTTTGTTCAACAATAATTATAGACATCGTTGCCAAACAACGTCATCTGAAAGTTAAGGTAAATTCGAACCTAACAACTATTACCTGTACTATTACATTTTCATTGGTTAGATGTGAACAAATAATTTATTATGGGTGCTAAGTTATTTACGTGCATCATTGTAAAAAGTATATAATTTGGCGATTTCAGGTTGGCCAACACATTTTTTTTATGACACACTGGGGAGGACTTTATTATGTGAACGGGATACATAAGGTGTCCGGGAAAATGTGAGAAATCTCCCGGGTTCAAATAGAACACGAAGAAATAACGTGACAAGTTCCTATATTTTTTCCCCTCCCTACGGAGATATGGGCCCCTAAAGGACCCCGCTAGAAATCGTTTTTTCTTGAATAACCTCCATAGTACTTGACATAAATTAATAAAAAATTAGTATAAAGGTCACTAGTAAGAACTCCTTAAAATAGTTGCAACATATTTGGCTTCTTTGGTTTACCAGGGGCGGACAAAATTTAACACCTTAGTGCTTATTTTTTTAACACCCTGTATGATAAAGACCCAAAAAATTTTTAGATAGCTTGAACTTTAAGCTATAAAAAAGTATTCCCGTTCAAGAGCGATAAAATAAACCGTTTTTGAGTTGTTATCCAAAAAAATAAGAAATCCGAAGAAAACAGTCGATTTTCTTAATAAAAAATAAAACATTAATTTCTTTACCATTTTTTTACTCGAAAACGGTTTTATCGATATTGAACAAGAATACTTTTACTATAGCTTAGGGTTCATGCTACCCACAAATATTTTTTTAGTCGTTATCATACAGGGTGTTAAGAATATACGCATTAAGCTGTAAACCTGAGTCCGCCCTGGTAAATTAAAAAAGCTAAATATCTTTTAAGGGCCCTATTTTAAGAGGTCCCTACTAGTGTTATCATATTAAATTTTTATTAACTTACCTACATCAAGTACTTTAGAAGTTATTCAAGAAAAACCTAAAACCAGCGGCGTCCTTTGGGAGCCCATATCTCCGTAGGGATGGCCGGTAGGAAGAAAATTATGGAAACTTGTCATGTTATTTTTCCGTGTTCTATCTGAACCCGCGAGATTTCCCAGATTTTCCAAGACACCCTAACTATTTTTTAGACCCCAGTGAAATCTTTCTTTATGTTGGTAATATTCGGTGATTAAACGCGAGTGTAATTCTGTACTTATTAACATCATCACAATATTACATTTAGTTCCTTGGCATTTCACACTGACATGACTGACACTGACAAAAGGTAAATTAGGGTAAAATGTGGGTAAAATGTACGAACCGCCTTTTAATGCTATTTTTTTGCTTCACCAGTAAGACAGGGTGATTCTTTACCAAAAAAAAAAAACCGTAAATGCAAAAGTTGTATTATTTTTCCTTTACTATCTTTTAAGCTCCTTGAAAAAAAAAAACAAGTGAGTATCGGAAAGCAGCGAAACAAAAGCAACATGGGTTTCCTCTAATGGACTACCCTGTATATTTTACGCTAAAAAGAAAAACTTTTCCTCCTGGCTTCAAAATAGTATAATGTATAACTAGGAGGAAAAGCAAAACATTCCTGGACGGACGACTGTGGTAATTTCTGGACGAGGTGCAGCCGAGGCCAGCAACACAGGAGTCCAGGAATGTACTTTTCCTACTAGTTGCACATGCTACTTTTTATCCGATTGAATTAGAATACGTACTTATAAAAATAGACCCAAATATTACTCTAAATAAAAACGTTGTTTTAAATTTAAACTCAACATAATATCAAGTTTTGAATCGAGCGAGCTTGAAGTTTATTACGTAACTACGGAAACTACAGCTACATGTTACTTTTGATAGACGTCAGATCTGACAAACAAGGCGTTTGAATAGGACAGAAATGTTACATTCCCGTCCTAGGACGGAAGTGTTATATTCCCGGACAGTTATTTTCTATTCCTGCATGTACAGTTATTGCATGTTGCCAAGCAACGAATACAATATACTGGAATCATGACTTTAGCGGTGAGAATACACATCGGAAAGGTGTCGTTTTTCGTCCGATAGGATAAAAATATATAATATGTTGACATTCAGAGTAGATGCTTCAGAAATATTCAAGTTTGAAACTCACATAATTGCAAATGGCTGCCTCGGTCAACCAAGTTGACAAGTTCTAATTTGACAGCTCCAGAAAAGTGAGTTACTAACAATATAATAACAATAATAAAGCGAAAACGTTGGCTAGCCATTAGCAATTATGTGAGTAATTTGTGTAATTATGTGTATTATTATGTGTAATATTTCTGAAACATCTATAGTCAAAAGCGATCTTATCGTGCAGGTCCAAAGGTCACAATTTTCATTAAAAACTTCATTTATGGCCGATTTTGCGTGCAAAATCTGTCAAAGGCATGATAATTAATGAGAAATGCGACCTTTGGACCCTCACGATATGACTGCTTTTGACTATACTCTGAATGTCAACATATTATATATTTTTGAAAGCAAGAGGAAAAGATCTTTCTCTTTAGCGTAAAATATATAGGGTGATCCATTAGAGATAATCCATGTTACTTTTATTTCGCTGCTTTCCGATACTCACTTGTTTTTTTTTCAAAGAGCTTAAAAGATAATATAGGAAAAATAACACAAGTTTTGAATCTACGATCAATGACTCTTATGAAAGGAAAATATATTTTCACTAACAAAAGAATCTAGACCTCCTTGTTTTCAAGGTATTGTACAAACAATGAACGCGGTAATTATGCTGAAAAAAGTGATGGTAATGGTTTTATTCTTATAAAACGGTTAAACCAAGATTTTTTTAAAAATTTTTCGGTGTATTTAAATCCATCCGCAAAATCATTTCGATTATCTTTTAGAATACAAACCATTACTAGCCTTTTAAAACCGTCACAATATTCCAATTGTAAAGAGGACTTTGACAGGCAAATATTGTTATCTACCAATACAACATCAAAAAACAAGAACAGCGCTTACAATGAATTTTTTAAACGTCTTGAAAGTAAAGATGACATTTCTGATGCGGAATTCACTTGTACTGAAAATATATTAATTGAAAACGCAACATACACAACACCTTTGGAAGAATGTGCTATCACTTATTATACAGGGTATCTTATTAAACGAATAAAAAATAAATTTAACTATTTAGATTGCTTAAATAATATTGAGAGCTGCAATAAAAGTAATATTCCACTTTTAAAGGATTCAAAGCAAATATTTTTTTTAAATAAAAATTATGCAGGAAAATCTGGAGAGTATTTAGTTGTGTACCAAAAGATGACATAGTTGTTATTGTCCAAAAATCATTTTAATATTTCCGTAAATATTTTAATCTGTATGAGTCGAGAGAGTACCTTGCGGTAAAAATAACAGACAAAATTTTGGCAAAAAATGTTCGTTGGTTGGCTGATAAAAATAATAATTGTTACAGACACAAAGTTTTATTAATTGAACAGATGGTGGTAACTAACATTTATATGTTTTGTAAATGGACATTAGATAAAAACAAAAAAAAAGAGCAGCAAAAATTAAACAACCTTAAACATCAATAAAAAATATATTTTGACAATAATAGAACAATTTAGATAGGTAAATATTACAGGTAAGATTTCGACAGATTTACAAAGTAACAATTTTTTAGAACTAAAATAGTAAAGTGCGTTTTCAAAAACACTTTCTTACTTAAAAAAAGTATTAGTCGAATATTTAGGTATTTACCACAAAACTTTAATAAGTTTAGCAGTTTAACTCCTCTGCTTTGGTTAATTTATTGTACAGATTGTTTACGTATAATGTTGCCCGCTCTGACTTATTTATGTTTCGAGCTTAAAAAGATACTGAATTTTATAGTTTTAAATATTATGTACATATGTTACAGTTTTTGCCGAATAAGATTAGATAATCTATAAAATGCCGACATAATGTATTAACGACTTTTTTATTCTTATGTTATTTAATAATATAATATATTCTATTTTATAGGAATAGAGTAATAATCATGGATGTTGTTATTATACATGTAGTATTTTTACATTGTCTCCGGATCTATACCCACCTATGCAAATTTTCAGCTCGATATGACAATTTAAATTCGAAACTTGGCCCTCATTTCCTAAATGCGGTCATCTACCGGCTTAAAACCATGATATTATATTATATTGATTCGGGCCCATATACGTATGCAAATTTTCAGCTTCATACGACAATTTAAATTCATGATTTGACCCCCTCCTCCTAAATACGACCAGCTTAAAAACACGATAATTTTACATTCTTGAGGGACATATATACGTATGCAAATTTAGAGCTCGATAGAATTTAAATTGAAAATTTGGCCCCCTTCTCCTAAATATGGATCTGTTCCAGCCCCAAAATACTATAATAATGCTGCAATGTCTCCGGACCAAAAAACGTATGCTAATTTAATGCCCGGTAGAATTTAAATTGAAAATTTGGCCCCCTTCTCCTAAATACGGGTCTGTTCCAGCTCAAAAATACTATAATAATTTTACAATG
>MU188233.1:18612-37999 GCA_016904865.1 Pissodes strobi | reverse complement strand
CGGACGGTTTGAAGCCATCCGGAGTTTGCGCATAGCGATATAAGCGTGGCTTTTATTGCTATGCGCAAACTCCGGAGGTTTCAAACCGTTTGAGATTTCATGCTAGAACAAACCTAATAATTCAATGAAAACTCTGTCACTCCTGCCAGTCTTGTCAGGTGGATCTGCTGGTGACCGCCCTTCGTTCGGAGGGTCCCAAGAATACGGAACAATTTGTGTAACCTACTTCGATACATTTAAGCTCGTTTCGGTGCTTTTGGTTACTTTTGATTAGTTTTGGTTAGCCATTCAATCAACTTTCTGATATGTTATAACCATTTTTAATGTTTTTGGTTAATTTTGGTTAGTCGCCAAAATTCGGTTAATTTGGGTTATTTTTAACTTACTATATATTTTTAATCTGTTTCGATACGTTTTAGCCATATTTGATGCTTTTGGTTAGTTTAGGTTGGATTAGATAGTCGTTCAATTAATATGCAGTTAATTTCAGTTAGTTTTAATTTTAGTCATTTCAATCGGCGCCGATACGTTATAATCGAATTTAATGTTTTTGGATAGTTTTGGTTAGTCGCCAAAATTCGGTTCGTTATAACTTACTCTAATATTTTTAATCTGTTCTGATACGTTTTAGGCTTTTTTGGAGCTTTTGGATACTTTCGGTTAGTCGTTGAATCAACTTTCGGTTAGTTTCAGTTAGTTCCAATTTATTTTAGTAATTTGAACCGGATCCGATAGGTTATTACCAATTTTGATTTTTATGGCTAGTTTTGTATATTCGCCAAATTTCGGTTACTTTGAGTTAGTTTTAACTTACTTTAATTTTTTTAATTTGTTCCGATTCATTTGAACCCTTTATGTGCTTTTGGTTACTTTTAGTTAGTTTGGGTTAGTCGTTCAATCAACTTTCGGTTAGTTTGAGTTAGTCAGTTAGCTTTAATTTATTTTTGTCATTTGAACCGATTCAGTCCTCAGAAACAGACACGATCTCTCACGTATATTACGTGATGTGCCAAATGTAGCATCACAGATCTATATAGCTACGCAACAGATACCTCTTCCAATGCTTTTTGCGCGGAGCCATAAATGTTCACCGGCTTTCGCGAGCGGGTGAACCAGTCGTCTAGGAACGGGTCGGTGTTGCCAAGTTTTCACGTCGAACAATATTTCTGCTGACTTTTTGGCCCGCTCAAATCATGGAGTTTTATTATTAATATTTTTGTATCAAATTAACACAAACATATTTTTTTAGAAAAATACGATTTTTACATTTTTTATTAAGTATGATAGCTTATTAATGAAACAGCAATTTAAATGAACAAATTTATAATATTGATAGTAGAGTTTAAAACAAAATTAAATGGTACTTTGACATGTCGATAAACATTTCAAAAATTCCTTTGATCTTCGAAACAAAAATCTGCGTGATAATATTATTACTTAATACAAATAAGAGATTTTACAGTATAAGTTAACAAAATTTGTAAGGACCTTTTACACCGATATTTAAGGTGAGCTTTAGCCCATGTTCAAACACAACATTCACTGAATCTGATAATGAACTTTAATTTGACATAATATATCCTACGATTGCCAAGAAAATGAGTAATACCATAATGTGACATGAAAGGTAAACTACAGTTGGCGACTTGGCAACACGGAGGGGCAAAACACGTCTAAATAGGAAAATATTTAAGTTTATTGCATTATTTGCGAGCGACACTTTTAATACGGGAGTAGGCATCTGTTGCGTAGCTATATAGATCTGTGGTAGCATGCACTTTTTCGTGATTTGATACCCCATAATAGGAAAACAAAAACATTTCCAATGTTAAAATTAAAAAGGCGCATAATGCTTGACAATCGTTGTTATTTTGGGCTGTCAAAATACTTACCTAAATCGAGCCTTTCGAGAAGCACAAAGATCAGAATCTAGACGTTAATTGTACCAGTTTTAATCTATGGCTCGGAAACCTGAACCCTAACAAAAGCAGATGAGACGTTACTATCAACATTTGAACGAAAAATCCTAAGAAAGATTTATGGTGCTGTTCAAGAGGATAACGTCTTGAGAAGAAGATATAATTTTGAGCTTTATAACTTATACAGAGGGTCAGGAAACCGAGACATAATAACAGCAATCAAGATTGGCAGGTTAAGATGGGCAGGACATGTAGCACGCTATGACAACAACGTGCCATCGCGAAGAAACTTTGAGGCCTTACCAACCGTCAGTAGAGGCAGAGGGAGACCAAGGCTGAGATGGAAAGACGGCGTTTCTGAGGATACCAGAAAAATTGGTGCAGTTGACTGGAAGATCCTTGCCAGAGACCGGAAAGAATGGCGGACGAGGCTGGAGAAAGTCGCGGCACTGTAGGGCTGTAGCACTACTGATGATGATAATGACTGTTTGACTTGTGGTTTGCGGTTGATATGGATAAATAAGGAGGGAGGTATTTAATATGACGTTCATGTCCAAAAAAATTTGAAATTTGAAAGAAATTCCGCAAAATATTCTAGAGAAGGCGGCAAAAGTCACAGAACAATTGTTGCCTGTAAAGTTGGAAGCACACTATGGCAGAGAGTTTTGTTTTAATATAGAAAGATAAAAATGCAGCTATTAGTTTGGGTTAGTTTGGTTTAATGCAGAGGTATACCTAATATTCGTTTTTGTTTTATTTAAGTCTTAAATAGTATATTATGATATAAGTGTATAAGAGGGCCTTTAAAGCACGCGCGACATATTTCAAAACACGACGCGCAGCGGAGTGTTTTGTAAGTCGCAAGGGTTTTAAAGGCCTCTTATACACGTATAGCATACGCTATTTTTTACTACGAATGCATCATATTCTCAAAAATGTGTTACTTTTTTGAGTTACGTAGTTACTATTAGAAGCAATGTTGGTTTTAAATGTGTTCCTTCATTTTGACATATTATAGTAATTCAAACGGTAGGTAAATATCTAGGTAAAAAAGGTAGATCAAATGTTTCTATAGCAACCTTTAAGAAAGTAGGCGCATCATAATAGCTATTTATGATATAAGTGTGAAAAGTACTCGTTTAAGGCATGAGTATGAAAATTTACGGAAGGAGCGAAGCGAGTTTCGCAATTCATACGAGTGCCTTAAACGTACCTTTCACACGTAGGTCTTATAAGATTTTTTCTACGAGCATAATGAACATTGGCATCTTTAAAATTACTTCTATATATTTACCTGAATTTGTCGTTTTGATTATCATAACAATTAGATCATCATGGTTATCCTATGTTATTTATTTAAAATTGTTTTTTTTATGTCAGTAAAGTTGACAAACCGTATGTAATTCGAAAAATTCTGCCGCAAAAAGTTATTTCCAAGAACATAATGGAGAGAATGGACTATTCAGACATAGAAAATAGTGATTTAGCTTCATTAGACGTAGAAGAATCTGCGAGAATAGCCATGAATTCGCTTCTACCGGCCCGGTCAAGGATCTAATATGAAAATGCATATAAACGTTTCGAAAAGTGGTGTAGTGGAAATAAAATAAAGAATCTCACAGAGACTGTCTTACTAGCGTATTTCCAGCAGAAGTCCACACTACAAAAGTCTTCATCCCTTTGGAGTCATTATTCCATGTTAAGGACAATACTATCGAAAGAGAAAAACATTGATATAAGCAGGTACAATAATTTAATATCGTTTTTGAAAAGAAAATCGGAAGGTTATCTATAAGGCGAAGAAATCTAAAGTTTTTTCCAAAGAAAATGTCAAAAAATTTTTAACAAGGGCCAACGATGACGATTTTTTGCTCATGAAAGTCAGACTAATCATTGAAATCGCAGGAGGGTGTAGGAGAGACGAGCTGTGTCGGATGACTATTGAAGACGTCACAGGCAAAGGTGACATTTACTTAATTAAAATACCTGATATTAAAACGAAAACCTGTCGAGAATCTGTTATTAGTGGTGGTTCAATTGAAGAAATTAATTTAGTGGAGATTGTTCGAAAGTATGAGCGTCTGCGTCTGCGTCCTGTAGGCATTATCAAAAATCGATTCTTTTTCCAATATAGAAAAGGCGTGCCCATAAAACTGCCCATAGGCATAAATACTTTTGGAGCTATGCCGAAAAACATAGCTACTTTCCTTGGATTGCCTGACCCGTCAGCTATACAGGACATCGCTTTCGGCGATCATCGGCTTCGCTCTTTGCAGACTCAGGAGCAGATATTTTGACTCTCAAACGTCATGGGGGTTGGAAGTCGGCCACTGTAGCCGAAGGATATGTGGAAAACTCCGTGGAGAATAAACGAAAAACAGCCTTGAAGATACTAGGAGAAAAAGAGGTTACCTGTACAGAGCCTAATGAAGATGTTTTGACTATAAATACTTCGATCGGATTGCCTGACCCGTCAGCTATACAGGACATCGCTTTCGGCGATCATCTGCTTCGCTCTTAGCAGACTCAGGAGCAGATATTTTGACTCTCAAACGTCATGGGGGTTGGAAGTCGGCCACTGTAGCCGAAGGATATGTGGAAAACTCCGTGGAGAATAAACGAAAAACAGCCTTGAAGATACTAGGAGAAAAAGAGGTTACCTGTACACAGCCTAATGAAGATGTTTTGACTATAAATACTTCGATCGGAAGTTCAGTGTCCTACCAACAATTTCCGTCGGAGATTAATTTAACTAACTGTACAAATTGCGTGGTAAACTTTTTAAGCCATGATATCTTGTATATCAAAATATGTTATATTATTGTGTTTGTAAAGTTCTATAATAAAATTAATTTATATTCAGTTTTTGTCTTTTTTAATTACTCGAAA
Organism: Pissodes strobi; assembly: GCA_016904865.1. Classification (NCBI taxonomy): domain Eukaryota; kingdom Metazoa; phylum Arthropoda; class Insecta; order Coleoptera; family Curculionidae; genus Pissodes; species Pissodes strobi. The sequence goes on along the minus strand of MU188233.1, from coordinate 33,191 downwards.
AAGGCTTTTCGAAATATGTAAATCTTTTCAGAATTACTTTTTACACTAATGCGAAATGTAAATTATTTTTTATTACGCATGCATCATAATCAACGATTATCGCACGCTGCAGCATGCTTAAAATGATGTTTATGATGCGCCTACTTTTTTAAAGGTTGCTATAGAAACATTTGATCATGTCAAATGTGACAGATTAATATATTAGTCAATATATCCCTTAAATTTAATATTTAAAATATTTTTGAGATTATGATGCATTCGTAATAAAAAATAGCGTATGATATACGTGTATAAGATGCCTTTAAAGCCCTTGCGACTTACAAAACACTCCGCTGCGCGTCGTGTTTTGAAATATGTCGCGCGTGCTTTAAAGGCCCTCTTATACACTTATATCATAATATACTATTTCGCACTAGTGCGAAAAGTAAATCAGTTTTCACACTAGTGCGTTAAAGTGACATTTTTCACACCGAAATGGGTGTGAAAAATGTCACTTTTCACACGCTCGTAGAAAAACATCATTTTAAGCACGCTGCATCGTGCGATAATCGTTGATTATGATGCATGCGTAATAAAATAGTATATTAAGATACTAGTTTTAAAAGACCATATTTTCTCGCACGAGCACGAAATTAGGAAACGACCCGTTTCCTAACTTGCGAGTGCGCTAAATGTCTTTTAAAACGTGTATTTTATACTATTTTTTTCTATTTTGCCGGTTTTTTAACGAAAATCATTAATTTATTCAAGTCGCGATCAAAAGTTGGACGGCCATCTTGTCACTTTTGCCGTCTGTATTATTAGGAATCCCATTCAAAACGGTGTCGAAATTTTTACCAGCGAGCCTTGACATTGAACAATTTTGTTAATATCATAGCAACCAGTCAACAAAAGTAGTGTCGAAAAGAGCTTCTTTTCGACACTACTTTGCGTATCGAAAAGACTTCTTTATGATACCAAAATAGAAAAATATATTCCTAGCTCCTTATAGACCAAGTATTCGATTTTGAAATTTACGTATTTGTTATTGCCTGACTGGGTTGTCTTGCCTTGCAACTATGGAAAAGTATTGAAGTTGAAACCTTATTATTTAATTATAGGGATGTTAAGCTTTTTTGGAATATCTATATATATAATTCTAATTATAAATTATATGACTATAAATATGGTTAATTTTTTGATTGAACGATGATCATGTTTTGATAATTTAGCAACTGAATATCTGACGTGTTTTTACTCGCTTCACTTGATTTATAACAGGTGAATATCAGTAGGTGTACATCGCTTCTTCGTTTTATAACAGGTAATTATTGGCAATTATTGTCTATCTAACTTGTTTCCTAACCGATAAATTATTTTGGGTACTGCGGTTGATTACCTTTATTTTTTAATTAGTTAATTATCATAACAGATACTTTGCATAGCAGTTAGCAGTCTGTACAGGGTGTCCAACTTTCGATACTTTTGCTGGGTATCTCCTTTATTAGTGGAGATAGAGGGATGCGGTTTCCGCAATACTGTGCTACTTTTTTGAGAAACGAAAGATGTCGCTTACATAATTTTCATAGCCCTCTTAGTTTTTAAGATACAGGGTAAAATTAAATATTTTCAATTTTCGGGCACCCCTCGTATCTCGGTTATCTTATAACTATTCGAAAAGGTAAAAACGGAAACCTACAAAGTTTTTTACGTAGAATTCAGTGGCATACTCGCTTTTTTTCTAGAAGGCTCCATTTCTCAGAAATTAAACACAATATTTGGTTTGTTTTTAATAAAACACCCTGTATATTTTCTACTAGTTTGGTGGCGCTGGTTATAGGCTTTTCAAAAATATATAATAGTCGGTATGTCTTCGTAGTAATAAAGCTATAATTTTAAAATTTAAATGAAAAAAAACTTATTGCAACTATGCCGTGATTATCATTGATTAAAAACAATAGAATACCTTGAAAACAAATCAAATTTATTTCGGAATAGTTCCTCTATTTTGAAAAAAGAAATATATTTTTTGTTTACTAATTTATTAATCGAGACGAAAAATATTATCGTGTTAAAGAGAATATTTTATGACTACGATCAAAGATACATACAAGTAATACCTATGTATCTTTGCTACTATTAACCCTAAAAATATAAATTACTAAACAAACTAATACTAAATATATAAAGATTTTTTTTCATTTTATTTACTAATCATAAATACTGTTCAAAATGGGTGCCGTTTTCTCTAATAGCATATTCACACATTTTTGTAACTCTTCGTAGAGCGTTTAAAATTATTAATGAACGGCCCTGCAAAGACTGAAAAGCCAAATGCGTAGCCTCTCGAAGTTCTTCCATGGAACGATTTCGGATCGTGTAAACTTTATTTTGCATGAAACCCCATAAAAAAATCTAATAAAGAGAGATCGGGGGATCGTGGAGGCCACCTTATAGGTCCATTAGTGGCTATCCATCTATTGGGAAAATTATTTTCAAGAAAAGGGCGTACTATCTGAGCATTGTGAGCAGGTGATCCGTCTTGTTGAAAATATATATTATTTAACTGAGCTAAGGGGACATTATCAGACAACATCTTGTAGAATTTCCAGATCACGGTTTGCGAGAAGGTCTCCTTCATAAATGCGATAGTCTTTCCAAAATAAAACAAGCAACACTAAACCCAAAACGTCCTTGTTGTTCCCGTTCAAATATGGCGTGGTGATTTTCTTGCGACCAATGCCTTGTGTTATGCCGATTAAATATGCCGGCACTCGAAAAATAAGCTTCATCAGACCATATTACTGATCTGGCAAAATTAATATTGGTTCGAATTTGTTCCATATACCAATTGCAAATAATTAAACGTCGTTCTGGATCTCCTGGATGCAAATGGTGTACGATTTTTATTTTATGAGAACGAAATTTATATTTTCTTAATATTGTCTGTACCCGAGCCATAGCCTAAAGAAAACTAAGGCTATGCCCGAGCCTTGGGCACACCGACTTCTTTCTCAATGCCTCTACATGAACTCGAAGACTCTGCTTCTACACAAGCTAAAACGTTAACCTCGTCGGTTTCACGGTTCTCCTTATTATAGGATTTTGGTCGAGGCTGCATAAAGGATCCATTATTTACTAAATTTGTCTTTAGTCTGAAAAAGATATCGGGGCAAGGCTGCCTTCTTTCCGGAACCGGAAACCTACGTAGAATAAAACAAAATATTTACTTATATATAAAAATGAATGAAGAATATAAAACATACCTATTTAAATATAATTCGGAATCTTCATGTCTGTTTTCATTACAACGAATAAAACAAACGAGCATATCATATTTTTCATAATTCTGATATCTAATTTCAGCCATTGCCATCCTTTTAAGCGCAAAATAATTCACGATAACAGGTAAACACTTTTTGCAAACGACAATCTAACTTTGACAAGTGGCCCAAATGACAACTTTCATTCACGAAATTTTTGCTTCTTGGCCGCGGTAGCACGGCCTACTTGAAAAAATATATTTTTTCTTTAAATGTTCAAATTATAGTCTTATTACGATGGAAACATACCAACTATTACATATTTCTGAAAATTATTCACTATCTCTTGTTTAGCTAAGCCTCCGGCGGCTTTTTGATGGTAGCCTTAAAATTACTTCTCCCCCTGCGCCCTCCCGTTTTATAAACTCACGATCCGCCACTGACCGGAAGAAGCTTTATAATTATAAATGCGGCTTTTAGTTGAAATGCAATTTAAAAAAGAGGCAGTACTTTTTTGATAAAATAGGATTGCATAAAAATTGTGTTATCAAAATTTAGGTGTGTCATCTCCTAGGAAGAAAAACAATTCATGCCGCAGCCTATTAACAATACATACAATACACCATCAACAAAAAGATCGGATGATGCGCAGAAACATAGCATCAAATGACCTTTATCAAATATGTATATAATGCTTTGTCATAGTAAATTGCATTTATGTACTTAATAAACAAGAATATTTGAAATCAGTTTATTAGTGGTCACTATTGTTTTAATAGTGTTGTGCTTCTGGCTATTGTTACGAGTTAAATATATTTAAAAAATAATCAATTCAGGAAAATTTAAACTAGTGAAATGTATATTTTATACTATTTTTATATCAACTATATAACCAGATTTTCTGGGAAATGTTAATAATTAATGATTCAAACTGGCTGCTCACTACTTTAATGTGAATTATGTCGCCCTTTGCGCGAACCAGTGTAAAATTCACTGCTGAAACGTACAGTTGGTACAAAGGCATTTGCGAAGCGAATCAAGGTGTTCGACAAAATTGCTGAAAACCGCATCTGAACGGTTTTCAGCAATTTTGTCGAACATTTTTAGATGTTGCACCCTGTATATGAATGTAGGGACATCTAGGTACAAAACTTAATCAGATCGAAACAATATGGATTGTTTGCCCGTTTAGAACCGCTATCTCGCCATGGGTTTGAGAACTGCAAGTGGAAGAGTGGGCTAAAATATGCCAACATATCCAGTCCTATTAAACATCCAAATCGAAGAAGCTTTTATTGGATATTGGATTGGAACCATTGTTCGCTTGAACTTTTGCTGAAGGTTTATCTAAATAGTGTTGCATTTATTCTAGAAACCCGTTAAAATAGTTATAATTTTGAGAATTGTGTTCCGATGCAACTTCGAAATTTAAAACAAAAACACGAAATTCAATGTATTCTAATAGAGTATACCCGAGCACAAGTCCGCATCGACCGGGGCAAAAGTCCTATTAATTGGCTATTGCGCAGCGGTCAATTGCGCCCTATTGGTTTTGCATTTTATTACACTAGCGCCTTCAGACAGCGGTCTGTTGTGAACTTTTCTGCTGACCTTCGGCGGCCTTGGCCGAATGTCGGCAATAATTATTTCACATGGCCCTCCTCTCGCTCCGGAGCGCAACCAAACAAAATTAATCCAAGGCATGCCCAAAATCAAGAATAAAAAACATTTTACAAACATAACCTTAAAAATAATTAAAAACGTAGCTTGGCACTGACGGGATCGAACCAGCAACTTTCGCATCTTAAACACGCTATCTAACCACTGAGCTACCAGACCGTTGTTGTGTACAGCGAACACGTGGATAATGACCTATAGTATCCGACACTAAAGAGTAAATAACGAAACTCGGGATCATTTGTTTTGCGTGGGGTTTAGCTACTATTGTTTCCGACCATATATGATACTAAAACTTTTAATATCATGGGGCTGGTTAACAATAAAAAATTAGGCTGAAAGCAAAAATAAAACTAATACTATCCTAAATCATACACTAGTCGAAAATCCAATGTTAAAGAGTAACATATTTCTCGAAGAAAAAAGAACGTGGTAACAAAATAACATCACAAACCGTTGCTAATCTATTTGAATGCCTAGCAGTTCCTTGCAAAAATTTTGTGCAATGGATTAACTTAGATAGGGCAACATAGAACGAAGACCTTTTTTTTTGTTTTCAGATATGTATTTTGTTTTCTGATGGAAGTCCAAGTAGTTCAGCTTTCATTAAATCTCTCATAGTTTTCCCTTTCTTCAGGATATTGGTTTCAGTCCATTGTTGTGTTTCAGAAAGCACAGTTTTTGCTTGCACGTTTATGGAATTATCTCTTTCAATCCGTATTATGGCTGCTTTGTTGACTTCAAGCTTTGAAGTATTGAGTAGCAGGTCTGCTGATCTTTTTATGTCCCAAAACTCTTTTGCGTTCTTCTATCAACGCAAAATCCCTGTCACAGGGCATAAAGCTGTGCCCGCTGGTAAGAAACTTAATCTGTATTAAATCGTAAAGTCCATGAGCTACCAAGAATATCAGAATGAACAAAATATATTTGTTTTTGTTCTGTCCCCCGAGTTGTCACACGAGAGGGTTATAGATCTTTTATCAGTGAATGCGCTATTTAGAAAGCGGAGCAGACAGGAGGCAATCTCATTTGCACCACGTCCTGCTACACCTTCATGACATAAAAACATGTAAGCGTTATTTGAGTCCCCTACATGGATTCTAAAATTATAACAGGAAAGGTGCGACAAGTAGAACATATCACAATGCACCAGAGTGGGAAGAAATATTACCTGTTCAAGGTCTAGAGATAAGCAACAGACCTGACTTCCTGGAAGTAAAGACTCGCATGTATCCTCTTTCATAATATCCCTGGCTCTCTCCTCTCCGCTTTTCTTTGATGAAGTTCGAGTTATGTTTCGGCTTGCGCACTTGTTCCGATATTTGCTCGAACTTCACAAACTATATAGTCGATCACCTTTATGGCAATTCTTGCTCCGCGAAATGAAGGATTTGGAAAGTCGTTAATAAAACCAGACCGGTAAAACTTGCATGTGACTGCAGATCCAGGATTACGTTTTTGAAAAGCCCTGAACAACCTGTTATTATTTAAATCTGGGCTTAGATATTCTTTATCAGATTTTGTTCTTGTATAATGGCCAACGTCTCTTGGTATTAAATTTATATGGACCCTTATGGCTTCTCGATTATTCTCAGTAAATTTCGACTTTTTATGACATATTCTTTTATTAAAATAAAACGTTTCGCCCGCTTTTTTTTATCGATGAGAACCTCCAACCTTTTCCTCGTCACTGCAAAGGTATTTATAAAAGTTGCCTTACAAACTTGAACAAAATTTTCACTTTCTGTTGGAATTGTGTAGCCTATTGTTACTTGGCGGTTTCTATTTCCTGGAACCTCATAAGTGCTATATGTCTACGTCTCTTTATAGGTCCTAGATGGAGAAGACTGATTATATATAGGAAGCCTGTCCTTTTGAGTTTTGACTATAGAATTTTTCAAACAAGACTCATATTCTACAACAACTTTCAAGAACAACACACACGTTTGGACGGTTACTACGCACTGGCTTAAATCATTCAACACAGTAGCTAATTCACTCTAACACTTGCCCCCTTTGATGAGAAATACCCGTTGTCGCCCATACCGGTGGCTCCACCTAATGGTGGGTCCTCATGTGCGTATCGTTGGCGTAATGTATTTTACGCACGTTTTAACGTAACGTCCTAATGTAAGAATCGGAGTCGCGTATCCCGTCAACAACATAATAAAGATAAACATAACCAAAAATAACAACAATAAATATGGATAGTGAATTACTTCTCTATACAATAGGGGCATTAGTTGTTAAGCTTAGAAGATGTTCTCTTGCCGATAAAAACGCATATCGGCAAAAAATTACCAAGCTGTACGTAATATACAAACAATTAGAAGAACATGAAAGGATAAATAAGAAAATTTGGGTCAGAGAGCTTTTTACTCAAGATCAGAGAGGTTCACAAGGATCCAGTAGCAATTTGATAGAGGAAATGAGGTCTAAAGATAAAAGGAATTTTTTTAACTATTTACGAATGTCACCAAACACATTTGATATTTTGTTATCCATAGTTGAGCCCTCTATTAAAAAACAACACCTTATAAGAGAACCAATAGAAGCTAGAACTCGTCTTGAAATCACATTACGCTACTTAGCCTCAGGAGGTAGTATGACATCATTGTCATACAGTTTTCGAGTTGGAAAACAGACAGTTTCTACAATACTTTCAGAAACATGTGAAGCTCTGTGGCAAAGTTTGAAGAATCGGGTATTTATTACACCTACATCAGAAAATTGGAAGCAGATAAGCCAATTAATTTTATGAAAAATGGAAATTTAAAAACTGCATAGGTGCTATTGACGGCAAACATATAACAATACAGGTAAATGATATAATACCCTCAGATTATTTAGATTTAATATCTTAACTTTATATTTTAGGCACTCCCAAAATCTGGATCAAACTATTATAACTACAAAGATGCACATTCCATAATTTTGCTTTCATTTGCTGATGCAAATTACAAATTCATCATGGTTGATATTGGTGCCCCAGGTCGACTCAGTGACAGTGGAGTCTTTGGTCAAAGTCAGATGGGGATAGGGTTTGAAGAAAATTTGTTTCATGTTCCAGTATCATCTGAAGATGATCTAATGTATTGGTTGGAGATGAAGCCTTTTCTTTAACAAATTAGTTAATGCGGCCATACCCACGTAGAGGTGACCTTGATTTACCCCAAAAAGATTTTAATTATCACCTTAGCAGGGCTAGGAGGATTGTTGAAAATTCTTTTGGACTGTTGGTGGCTAAGTGGCGTATTTTTCGAAAACCAATATTAGCCAATGAAGTAACTGTTAGAAAAATTGTGCAAACTTCTGTCTGTCTACATCATTTTGTTGCAAACAAGGGAAAGTGAAAACTCTATTAGCCACGATGGGATGAATGACTTGGTTTCAACAACCGATGGTTTAAGATATATTTAAGGGTGGGAACAAATACATTCACAAGAAATGCGGTCAACATTCGGGAGAAATCCAAAGAATATTTCTGTGGTGCTGGAACAATAGAATTTAAATTATATTTAATTTACTTTCAGTGTCAAAGACAAGCTGTATTATTTTTAATTCTAGCAAGCTCCTTTCCCTATAAGGCAGCTTTCTTAGGCTCTCGCCATGCCGCAGCAAAAATCCATCTACTCCATCTAATTGTTGTGGAGTTGATAGGGCATCTAAAATTCCCTTTTCTATCTCTGTTTTCCCTTCAGTTATCTTTCCTGTGTAATAAAAGTAGTTTTGAAATTATGACAAACTGCTGATATCATGGATTACAATTTATAAACAAACATTTAAAAATACTATTTTCCTTCCAAAATAAAAATAGAGTGGCTGTAGTTATGCCCACTCAGAAAGAGCACAACATGTAAACATTTTTTCTGTTGGGCTCAATAGCTCATCTGTTGGATAAGTTAAGGGGGTCGAGACTTGTGAACTTGATGGGCTCGGACTCGGTGCTCTGGCAACTGAACATACTGTCCTACAAATAAAAGTGTGTCATTTTACTTCATATTAATGATACAACATTATAATATTTAGTGTTACAATAAGTTTATGTATTCCCATTACCCAAAAAATAGTCCTTCATGAATACATAGTTAAATTACAAACTGTTTCTAATTACTTACGTTTGTAGGGTGGCACGATCATCGATAAACTTCATTAACTCGTAATACCTGAATCCAGGGTCTGGTAAAGCTGCAGCTTCTGAACCACTAGACTTATATATATTAACTTTCTTCTTGGCTCTCATAAAACAATCCCTTAAGTATTTCCACTTTTTCTGGATATCCTCCGAGCTAATTTGTCCCCCAAATAAATTGAAAATTTCCCCCCAAAGAGCAAGTTTTTTTGATGCTGTCGGCTCTGAAAGTGGCAGCGCAAGATTGTAGAGGGCAGGTCGTTCCTGCACATATTTTATTAGCTGTTTCTCAAATGACAAGGATGGTAAATTTATCTGCTGGGCACCAATTGTTTCATTAGTAGTTTTATGAACTGAAATAAAAAATAACATAATAACCCATATGAAAAATACAACTAATATTAGTTTTCTTCACCAATTGTTAAAACCATTTTGTGGTCTTCAACACACACATGGTCCAAAAGATTCTCACACTAGGAGCTTAGTAAAAATCCACAGTATCCACATTTGTAAAACTAAAAAAGAGGAAAAATTTAATAAATGTAATTTAAATCTACTACTACATACTTGGCATTACAAATTTTTTAAAACACCTTTTCAATAATGGATATACATACAAAATATCTTAACAAGCTATTAGTTATATCAAAGATCCACTGTATGGATCTTTGGTTATAATAATAATTATTTATCCCGTCCATAGTTCCCTTATTGGTGAGAGAGCAGGAAAAACGTACAAATTACTTAACTTAAAACACCCTAATGCAGCATCAAATGCATTGATAAATAATATATTAAAAAAATCAGATCAAATGCTGGGCTAAACAAAGGAATCACGAAAGTGACCATAGAAAATACATAAAGTGACGAATATGACATGACAGCCGTTGACAGCTTTTACGCCAAAAAGTTGAACAAAATCCAACTTTTCCGCGTATCTACGGCGTAATTTTGACAGCGCAAAGAACATCGCGCCGTGTATATCACGTGCCCTGTTATACCCACCCAGATCGCAGAACGTCCTTACGCTGGCGTAACGCTACGCACATGAGGACTCGCCATATAATTTTTATTGTACCTAGGAAGCGTAATCGAAGTCATGGCACTTACCACCTTTGGCAGGTCACAATGCATGTCATTTAACATATCTTTCTACGGCAATAACTCAATTTCGGAAATTATGGCACATCACCTTCTGTTACTTCCGCCCTTCAATTGTTTTGAGAATATTTGGCAACCCTCACCCGGCCCGTGTCCCGGAAATGACAAGCCTCACCATGGATCTCTTTTAGCACCATTATTTTTTCTGCTCTACATAAAAGACATAAAATCTTCAGTTTCTAGCTGTAATTAATTTAGTAAGTGCAGAAAATGGTACAGAAACCACGACAGAACCAATTGTAGCCCTCGCTTCGCAAAGACTTAAATGTTTCTGTTTTGAACGGTTCAATAGTATTTTTAAACGATTTCAAAACAGGTTTTTGAATAGGCAACAGCCATTTTATGACTTTCATGCAAATGCGAAAAACGAACTTATACCAGATGTGCTGTTTTAACTTAATACGTATGGACGTTTTGTGGACACATTTTGAACGTCAACTCAAACAGTCATAGGAAATCTATTTTTGCTCCGTGATAATCATTGCCAAACCGCGCCAAGCGTGAGAGACATTGGAACTTCAATGCCCAATGTACAAACTGACGGTATACTAGTACCTTCCGATGACCGTCATCTATCATTCAAAGCGGACCTGCATAAAACCATGGATGAGTTATCCGACCTTAAAGGGCGTGAACGGCAAATGCTCATCACTATCGAGACCCTTAACCATGAGAACGAATTCCTCTCGAAACAACCGGAGGGCTTGAAGCAACTACTGGCTGATTCACACCACCCCTCTAGCAAGCTGGATAGATCTGCCCCTACAAGCAGTAATGGCTTGAAAGAGGTTGCAAGTTCGTTATTTGACGAACTATCTGGTTCTAAATCGATCACCAAAACAACAAAACTCCAAATCTCCAGTTTCACGATGCGTAGATCACCCTGCTTTTAAGCTGACTATATCCAGTGTTAATAAAAGAAATCTTCTGGTCTTTGGCGACAGTAGTGCAAGAGGAGTTGCCGGTGAGTTATCTAAGTTTTCGTACTCTTGGGACTATTCCATTTATGGAGAATGCCATCCTGGTTATTCTGCCCACCAATTGGCAAACGAAATTTTCCAATTAACAACCAATTTTGGACCTAACGATAATGTCATAGCGTGTATTGGTCTGGATTTCATTAGTAACAGTAACTCTTACCAATTAAATAAACTATTTTCCATTTGAATGTTTTTTCTTTGACATATTCAAGTATAAATAATAATTAATATTTTAGGTTTGTGTCATTATGTAAAAAGTTTCTTGCATGTCAAAATGCATCTATAAGAATTTTAGATAACAATATTGTAAATGGTAGATATAGGCTGTCAAGGAAGTCTCTTTGTAGAAATATTTCTTCTTCTGTAGAGTCCAGTTGTACTTTGAAAAATGTATTCGTTTCGTCCTATATTAGATATTGTGACACTACCTGCACTGTTAATGTTACAAATAATAGTGAAGGCTTGTCAGATCAGGGTGGTAACATCGAACGAGGTCCTTGTTTAGACTAAAAAACTCTGACACGAACATATCATTAATGCTCGTAAATATTCAATCTATTCGTAATAAAAGTGACGACCTTTTTATAATCCTTGAAAGTTTAATATTTCCTAGCATAGTTTTATTAACAGAGCACTGGTTGAAGCCTGAAGAACCTCTCCATGTCCGGCATGTCCCGGACTATTTTGTCATTTCGAAATTCAACAGATCAAGTCATCAACATGGTGGCACTGTTGCGCTGGTGGATGAGTGTGCTTCTGGGCGATTTAGTGGTGTCGATAAATTTGATAATCTACTTATTGAAAAAAAAAATGAATTTTCTATTAGTCATTAGGTTAAGCTTCGGTGTTTTATTGTGTGTATCTACCGTTCACCGAACAATGATTTGGACGTGTTCTTAGAGAGGCTCGAATCCCTTTTTTCTCGATTCCCTTTAAATCATAAGGTTATACTTGCTGGTGACCTAAACATAGATTTTGAAAATAAAGCTACATGTCTACCTTGAGGCAGTCCAACTTGTTTCACTCCTTTGATCTTCACATGCATGTTCACAGCTCGGCTCGTGTGACGAAAACATCCTCTACAACCATAGACTACATCGCTTCTAACATACAAGAGAATGTCTGCTTCGAGGTGTTTAATCCCAATCTCTTGGATCATAATGCCATTCTGGCCATAATTCCTATGAATTGCTTTCGCTCCTTTGAGGGCAGGAGGTTTGGCAGCGATTATAGTAGTCATAACTTTCAACAATTTTGTGACTTGTGTGAATCTTTCAACTGGTATTCTGTTGTGCGAGGGGCTGATCCTCTGGGAGTTCCCAAGGTGCTTTGGCAAGTATTGTCAACAACGCTTTTCCTATCCTTCATTCGAAGCCAAGGCGCAAAGACAGAAAGAGATGGCTGACACGAGGGATACGCACATCTGCCTCAAACCTGAGATTTTTAAACAGTCTCAGGAAAGCCTATCCTGACAAAATGATGATCCAGTCTTATTACTCCTTGTACAGGAGAACGTACAGAGTCGTCATTCGCAATGCTAAAAAACTGTATTATTCCAAACGTTTTTCCAGAAATAAACACGGCGAATCATGGACTATTGTCAATGAAATTACTAATAGAGCAAGCAAATCTTCACAAATAAATATTGACTCCAACTCTCTAAACGATTACGACTGTTCGATTGGCAATGATCTAACTAAAGACCTTCATCCAGTCATAGGCCCACTAATATGTATGTCTAATGTGAATGTGACTGATACATTAAATGTTTTTATTTCAACTGGTGGTGAAATCAGAAACACGATAAGTTATATAAAAAACAAAAAAGCGGCGACAGTGGCGGATCCAGGGGAGGGGCGCGGGGGGCGCCCCCCCCCTGAATGTTAAAAGTTTATTAAAATTAAAATTGTTTTATGCCGCGGACTTTAGAAAAAAATAACAATAACTGTCTGCCTAGTTTTAATTTAAGCGGTTTTAAATAAATCCAATTATACAGCTTTGTTGAGACTGTCGTTGCTTATACAGTAAAAATACAATGATACTGTCGTTTAATTCCTATCCTGCTATGCTATTATTTCTCCTTGCTTTATTATCGCTCTTATCCTTTTTTATCGAAATCTCTTACAGTAAGAAGTGTTAAACATAAAACGGGTATTATTCAAGAAATCGTAACTTTTTTTCAAGCATCTTCCAAAATAAATTTTGTTTTAAAAAAATATCTAAAACGTACATTATTAAGCCCTGTCAGACAAGGTGGATAGAGAGGCATGACTCTTACAATTTCAGACGGACTTGCCTTTTATAGTAAAAGCTTTGAAAGACATATCGGAATGGGATTATAGTACTTCTTCTAGTAAAGCAGGTATTCTTCCAAAATCTGTTTGTGACTGTGAATTTGTTTTGATAATATATTCATTAGCAGATATATTTGAGATAAAAATACCCCGGCTTGCCTCAAAACAAACGCACAGAGATACTTTTTCAGATACAGATAGCCTGTTATCAGAAACCTATTGGAAACGAGTTATTTTTTACCAATATTAGATTTTATCCTAACTGATGTTAAAGAAAGGTTTTCAGAGCGTTTAATGATCTTTTTTTTCTTAAATTGATGTATTCCAACAACTTTTGGAAAATACCACCCAGAGAAAATATCAGATACGGTGTCAAAAATTATAGAAAAATTTAGCTCTGTTTGAAACGATCCTTTGCATACAGTGTTAATCGGCGAATTTACATTGTTTAAACACGAAATTATAAATAGTAACTGCTTGCAAATGTGTAATAAAAGTGCTTTTCGAAACATCTATAATTCGCTAAATATTATTTCTTCTCTTCCTGTTTCTGTTGCTACTGCCGAAAGAAGTTTCTCAACTTTGAGAAAGACCTACCTTCGATCTAGTAAATATAGCTGAAGATAGACTAAATGGCTTCGCACTTTTATACATAATATATCGATCAATGAAGTTGGATCTAAAATCTATCCTAGATAACATTGCAAAGAAGAAAAGAACACTTAACTTTGCAATATGATTTAAAATTAAGTGTTTTATATGTTCAAGCATTTACGATAAATTTGTTTGTACGTATTGTTTTATTTAATGTTTAATTTATTTAGTATTTGTCTTAAACTCATAAAGCTTACGCACCCAGATCTCGCTCCTCGATCTGTGGTTACTCACATAACAAATTTTGTCTTTTCAGTATATAATAATTTAATAAATGACTGCAATTAATGCAATTGAGCAGCATTCTTGTCCCATTTGTGTAAAATTTTGACCGAGGCGTGTTTTTGTTAAAACCTTTTGGGTAAAAATTTGGGCGTGGCACCCCAAAATTTTGTGGTGGAGAGTGGAGCGGCAGGGCTCCATAAACCTGCGCCCCCCC
>MU188233.1:0-13612 GCA_016904865.1 Pissodes strobi | reverse complement strand
CCCCCCCTGATAAAAATCCTGAATCCGCCACTGGGCGACTGACGATAGAATATCTATCAGGGTACTGGAAAGTCTACCTGATAGGGCCATTGCTGCTCTATCACACGTTATTAATATCTCTTTTATGTCTGGTTCCTTTCCATGTTGCTTTAAATTAGTTAAAGTAGTACCTCTTTACAAGGGCGGTGATCAATTAACTCCCTCAAATTATAGGCCGATTTCTTTGCTGTCTACTCTCCCCAAGCTTGTTGAGTGCCTAGTGAAGAATCGTCTTTTCTCATTCCTAAATAATCATGGCATTCTTATTGAAAATCAGTGTGGATTTCGATCTAATAGGAGCACATCTGATGCAATGTTCGAATTTCTGTCAGGGGTTTTCCGGGGTATAAATGGGCGAATGGCGACTGCTGCAGTGTTTTGTGAGTTGTCAAAAGCCTTTGACTGTGTGAGTCACGAGGTGCTGGTGCGGAAACTTTTTGCTTCCGGGATTCGAGGCGGACACTTCGGTGGTTCGAGACCTACCTGTGTGGCCAGGAGGAGTACGTCCACATAGATGGTGTGTCGTCTAGCAGACAGCGTACTTCATGCCCCAGGGTTCTGTATTGGGGGCCAATCCTTTTTTTAATATACGTGAATCATGTGACTATGCTTGAAATTGCTGGGCGCTTTGCGCTGTTTGCAGATGACACTAGATACCGTACTGTGACGCGACAAGGATACGGGGCGGCTGCTGCGAGATATTGGGTTGGATCTCGGAAGGACTAAGCAATGGTGTGACGCCAGTCGCCTCTGTTTGAACATGTCTAAAACTAATCTCATCCGCTTCAACTATCCTATTATTGATGGCCTTATATTTGGTGACAACACCATTTAGGCTGTGAACTCTTACTCTTCTAAGTTTCTGGGTTTGTGTATTGACGAAAACCTAAAATTTTATACTCATATCGTTAAGTTGAACAAAAGATTGGCATCTGGTTATTTTTCTGTTCGGGCTACCATTCAGGAGCTTGGTGGAGAAGTTGCGCGTAACGTGTATTATGCCCTTATTGAGTCACATCTCAGATATGCCTTGTTCTTTTGGGGAGCTTGCTCTCGCAATCTGTCTTCGTCCTGCAGAAGAGAGCTGTTAGAAATCTATGTAATGCACATCCAAGAACCCACTGTAAGTCCCTTTTTATCAAGCACTCTATACTGACCCTCCAATTTTTATTTATTCTGGAAATGGCTTGTCTAGTTCATAATAATAAGTATCAATTTTCCAATCCTCAGCTGGTATATGGTACACGTCAAATTAACAATATACCCTTGCCCATTCCACATTCCAGCCTTGTGAGGAATTCCTTGATTTACAGCGGCATCAGGATATACAATCATGTTGATCTGCGGATTAGAAATATTCAAGACTTAAAAGCCTTCCGCAAAAGTTTAAAATGCTCTTTATTGCAGAGAGCTTTCTATTCTGTTGACGAATTTTTCGAGCAGAACTAAAAGGCTCGTTATATTTTATTATTAACCCATGACGTGTGTGTTCCAATAATGAGTTAGCTAAGTTTTATTGTGATAAATGGCTGCAATAAGACATTACAATTTTGACTGGCTGATGTAGGTGCTGTGATAATGTATATTGTAGAGGTAATATTTGCCATTTATTATCTTTTAGGTCGCCACACTTATGTTTTCCTGTTATGTTTTTTTTTTCTTTTGATTTTGTTTCGTTTTGTTTGTTTCATATTTTGTATACATCTTATACAGCTTTGTCAATAAGAAATGTTACGTGTAATATTTTTTGGACAATAAAGCACTTTAATTAATAAATAATAATATAATAATTAAGTCGCTTTATATTCGTTCTTGCACTAGTGTTTATTATTTATTGGTTCTGACGTTAAACGAACCTTAAAATAACGTCTATCGAACCTTATGTGACATGAGGTTAAACAAACAATTAATACCTACACTGTATTAGGCGAAGACTGATTTCAGGCAAGTATATTTTCAAGGCAAAAGCTCCTAATTTCGTTACTTAAAGATATTGTGGCACTTAACGCAATATACTCTGCATTGGTCAGGAGCCATCTTGAGTATTGTTGTGTCGTATGGACGCCCCTATACCACATTCATGTCAAGCATATCGAGAGGGTGCAGTCCAAGTTTGTGAATTTTCTTCTTTTTAAATTAAACGTAGACAAATCGAATATGCTTTACAAAGATCGCCTCAATATACTTGGCATTGATTCACTGGAGACACGAAGAATTAAACTGAACATGTCATTTGGGCATAGAATCATCAACTTGATAGACTGTCCCGAACTTTTGGGCCTGATTAGATTTCGCGTCCCAGCACGACCTACAAGACAGCTTGAATCATTTTCCCTGCGACCCTATCGAACTGATGTTGGAAGGAACGCACCAGTGAATCGAATCATGGATTACTTAAGTAGATTTTTACCCATAAACTTTAATATAAATTGTTCAATACTAACATTTATTTAAGCGTGAAGCTAGATCTCTTATAAGGTGAAAGTACCTGTTATCGGCCACTTAAGAGTATTTCTGGAATGAAATGGGGATTTAAAAATACTGGATAGGGCTAGTCAAACTTTAAGCATGTTATGTACTACTACCTCACAAAATATAGAATTGATTGGAGCATCATAAATAGTGCCAAGTTAATTACTTTTTTTGAAAAAATAATTTTTTTAGAAAATGAGCATTCATTCATATTTGTCGGACACTAAAAGACCATTTTCGGATGGGTGGCCGAGAAATACGGGTTTTCGTCCATGTAAATTAACACAAATTAAGTGGTGTTAAAGAAACCATCACCTATTTTATTAGCAAAAATTAAAATATTTAAGTGCTTTACAAACATTAAACAAAAAATAAGCCTAAAAAAGATTAAAATATTCACAGGTATTTAAATAAAATATAAACATAAAAACATTAATTAAAAAAAAAAATAAGTCTACCTCTTACAAAATAATGGAGAAAATAAATAAATATGTTTACTTTTCAAACAAACAGTAGGTACATTTTTAAAAAACAAACATCGCTGAAATAAAAACGTAAACCTTTAAACAATAGATACTATTTAAAAAACAAATATCCAGCATGTGAAAAAATCAAATTATGGTAAAAAATCATTATTTTATTAAAAGATTAAGTACATGAGGTACAAATAAAGTCTTCATTTGCTGCTTGCTCATAACTCAGATGCGTCAATTCGGTACATGCCAAATGGAACCAATTTGGGCACATGTCACAACCAATATTTTTCAATAAGTCATCCTCAGTGTCGCTGATTAATTCATCATCACAAAGCCCACATAATAATTTTGTTTTTTTTTATTTCTTTTCTTTTTTTGTCATCTCTTTTCTATTTTTGACGGCACTTTTCTTGGCATTTTGTTTTTCAATTCGTTCTTCTTTTTTCCTCTTTTGTGCTTCCTGTATCATTTCTTTTTCTCATTCCTTTTTTTCATAGTAGGATCTCCGTGCCTTGGATGATATTGCACTTGGCAGTCTCTCTTTTTTCTTATTTTCTTGGCTCTTATTTATAGGTTCTGGAAATTGTAGGTGGCGGCTGAACGGACTTTCAAGGCCAACGGCAACATCTGGGAGTTTAATAGGGGTTTTTTTCTGGGGCTTTCAGTAGCTCTGTTTTGGTATGACTATCTAGCTTCTCGTCAACTGAATTTATTAGTTCTTTTAAAGGAGATTTTTCTATTACTTTTTCAACTACCATTTCATCATTTGTTTTGTTTTCCAAAATATTTTTTTTCGTTGTTGGCATTT
This sequence comes from Pissodes strobi, assembly GCA_016904865.1. Taxonomy (NCBI): domain Eukaryota; kingdom Metazoa; phylum Arthropoda; class Insecta; order Coleoptera; family Curculionidae; genus Pissodes; species Pissodes strobi. The sequence continues at coordinate 9,817 of MU188233.1, read as the reverse complement.
CATTCTCTTTGTCGTTACCTTGATTGGTATTTTTTTCCGGGATATTTTCATTACATAAATGTTCTGCAGTCACAGTTATTTCCTTTTGTTCATCGATAGTTCCTTTTTGTATAACACAATTTTCATTGGTTTTAAGATTTTCCAGAGTATCCTCTTGGAAAAGTCCTATTTCTTTGGCATTTTCCTTGGTATCCAGGTTTTTTTGTGTAGTAAGTTTGGTTTCTCCGATATTTTTGGGAATCTCCATGATAAGTTCTTTTTCAGTAGATTCTGTTTCCGAGATAGTCTGACTTGTCTCCTCTGTAGTGTGTATTTGTACTGTTGTCATCAATTTTACAATAGAGTTATTCAGATTTTGTTGCCTAGTAGGGGAAACAACAGAAGATCTTGTTGGTTCAATATTTCCCAGGCTCTCCATCGAATTATATCGGAATGATTGTTGATTTTGCTTCGAAACATCAAACCAATGGCTCGTGGGTCTATAAAGTGGGAGGGCGCAGAGGTAGAAAGGTAGGCCAATGCCCGCTGCAAGTGCCGCCGGAGGCTAATCCGCCATCGGCGGAAAACTTTCGGGGTGCCACGCCCAATTTTCGCCCAAAAGTCGTTAAAATTGTGGGGTTCCTTGTGACCAATATGTTTATATTTTAGAATAAGAAGAATTTAGGAAAAACGAATAAAAAACATAAACATGACGATAATGTTGTATGTAATTGTATTAAGCATATAGTTATTTCGTTTTTAAATATAAATATATAAAATATTTTAATAGTTTCCTAATAAATTTTTAATAATTAACAACAAACACGACCAACAGAGTTAACAGCATCCTTCCCCGCTTGACCGCCTGGTATTAATTATATAGGTAAGTCCGAAAAACGCAAACGTAAATCGAACCGAATATGGAACTACTTGATTGATCCAAAATACCCAAATAAAGTGCATTCTTTATTTTTTACCGCCCGTCGGCCAGCATCGACAATTTGTCCAATAGGAAGCCGACAACCTGTCTAAAAATAGCATGTGTAGCATGAATACCCAAAATATTATTAATTTGCTGACCTATTTTTTAGATATTACCACGTTAATGAATTCCTGGTCTGTTTTTTAAAATATATACCACTGATGAATTAATTTTAACAAAATAATTTGCCGTAGCTTTCTATTAAACAAACACTAAACAAAAATAAAATGGTTCAAAGCACTTATTCGGAATTACCTACTTTAGTTTAGCATCGTCAATCGTCACTATATTATTTCTCTAATCGCAAAATGTCAATCAACACTCTAGTCAAAATAAACGCGACAATAAGTGGTAAAAATCACAGATCAAAGGAAAGCCGTCACGGGGACACAATAAGAATGTGTACGAATCGGTCATTCCAGGTGGCGGTGAAACCAGCCGTTGCCATAGCAACCTCGTAAACAAAATAGAATACAACGTGCTTTATGGCAATCTGTGACGTAAAATCAGGACGCGTGAACCTGGGCGAATGTTAGTAAATTGCTTTAGTACTTTAGTAGATAATTAGATAATGGTAATGCTAAATATGCTGAAAAATCTACAAATAATTATTAATATTATTATTGGCATAATAGGAATAGGTGTCTAATATTTTATGATTTTTTATGGACACGGCAGGGCCCGCCACTGCTGATCAAACTCCACAATCTCGTCAAAATCGATTATTTCTACAGATTCTATAGGTATCGTAGATCCTACTTTAACCAAATCTACCTCCTCTCGAGCATCCGTGTCAATATCGGGATAAAAAGTCAGTTTCATATTGTCATTGTTACTTTCAGGCAAAGCATTGATCAGTTCATTTAGTATAACGCTCTTGATAGGTTTTACTTCTTTATTACTTTGATTGGTACTTTTTAAATTATTTTCAGGACTTATTTTATCTATTTCTTCATATACGATATTTACATTACAGCCACGATTAATTAATTCTTCTCTCTATTGTCTCAATTACTTTTCTTGTTGTTTCGACTTCTTCTCGTGTTATCCTCATACTGGATTGTCTACTAACATTCTCTTCTAGGATGTTTTTTACGCATTTGGTAAAATCAACATTGTTTGGCTCCAATGGAAATAGTCCGCACTTGCGAAAGCCATTGACAATGCAAGGGGTCTTATCTGTATTACTTAGAGCATCGTGAAATACTTTACAAAAATTAATTTTTGTTACAGAAGTGTTAGGGTCTTCTTGCTTGCTTTGCCATTTTCGAATAGTGATCTTCCACTGGTGCTTCAATGGTCTAAAACACTAACGTAAGCAGGCTGAAGGATATGTGTCGTGTTTGCTGGTAGCGCATATAGAATAATCTTACTTTTTTCGCAATATTCACTTAGTGGCAAATTTATATGTGATCTATGACCATCAATAAATAAGATTATCGGCCTTTTAGCGGTATTAGCTATATACTCAAAAAAAACATCGCTTCTCATCCAGCCACTATCCGACTTACCCAAAACCCAGTTTTTTGGCATATTGTCAATTAAAGCCTTTGGTGGTCTAAAATAAGGAAATATTATCAAAGGAGGACAAATGTCACCATTAGCATTGAAGGTAATTAATACCGTTAAAGTTTCCTTCTCATTACCTAGTTTTCTTGAGTACACATTTTTATAGCCATGAGGAGCCAGCACTTTTCCTGTTTTGGGGCAGAGGAAAAAGCCTGACTCATCACCATTAAATATTCGAGTAGGGTCTGCCATCACGTCTTCGATATTATTTTCTCTTAGAAAGCTCTGCAATTCGTCGAACCAGGATCTTATATATTCTTCTGTTATCACTGCCCTCGCTTTATTGATACTTTCGGCTTCCCGAAGACTTATTTCAGGATTTCTCTTCAAAAAATTTTTGTACCATCGTTCGTCAGGTTTTTTGTTTAAAAACAGTTCTATCTTACCATTTTCTGTGGCGATTTTTGTACCGGTTTCCATCAGTTCGGGTTTTTTGATGGGAAAACCACATCTTGCCAACTTTAAAACCCAATCCGTGATTCTTTTTTTACCTTCAACTGTCATTATTGGTTGTGGTCCTGTTTTACGCAGTTCATCGGATGTTTTTCCTAATATTTCAAACACGGTACACCAAATTGTTTAGCAGCAGCGGCTCTTACACCGATCCCATCTTTTCTTATTGATTGCAATGCAAGCTGAAGTTTTTCTTCAGAATAGGAGAATAGTTTTCTTGGAATACTTTGCTTTGTGCGATTTTTGGTTTTAACATTTTTGGCTATTATGGGACTTTTTCTAGGTGCCATCTAAAAAGACAATTAGTTTATCCAATGGAATGCTAATTTTAAATACAAAAATGCACATAAAATGCGCCTAACTATATTATTTGTTCTTTTTTTCATTAAAATCAAGACGTAATGCACCCATACCCATATAAACAATGGAAAATGGCCGAGAAATAATTCACACCTATCTTTTCTCGGACACCTCTTCACGGTTTTAAAATTGGCGCCTTTGTGGTATTTTGGTGTCCGCAAACTGGTCCCGAGGGTCTAAATACCGTCGTCTGATGATTCTAACAAGGAAAGGTAAATTAAAAATCAACTAAGTCAGGAAAAGATAAATATGTTTTCAGGGTTGTAGACCAGTTCTCGGACAGAGTGTCCGAGAAGGGGATTTGTGCCGATTTATAGGACCGGTTATTCGTACACACAATAAAAAATACAAAATATAATATTTGCTCAATTTTTCATGCTTATAATTGTAAATTAACATACACTTACCTTAAAAATATTGCGAAAGTAAAGATAAGTGGAATATAAACATAGTTACTTACTATTTCCTTCTTGGCTTTGCTTTAGACAACTTCTAAACTCCTTCAAGATGGCGGTGATGTGACGGCAGCACACAACATTTCTATTTTTGCTAATTATCGGTCTAAACCCGCAAAGGGGGCGATATTACTCAAAGTGGTGGAGAAATAGTGTCCGGAAATAGGTATTGCTATTTGAAATGAGTTTAATTTGATATTTTACTATTTATTGAATACTTTGCCGCGAAATTCCGACAACAGGTAATGTCCGGGTAACAGGTACATTCACCCTATATCGTTCTTCGGAGTTTCGCTAGTTTTTGTACATTCGTTTGGTTCCTATATCATCTATTGTCTAGTTTTAACTGTTTTGACAGGTTTTAGTAATACAAGTAGGTAAAGTAGTGTGTTTTTGTTAGTTAATGTTATCAATACCTAAAACACAATAAATACACATAAGTTATGTGTATTTATTGTGTTTTAGGTATTGACATTTGTTGTCTGTTTTAAATTTTTTAATGTATATTGCTTAATTGTGTGTTTATATTAAGTCACGTTATGTACCATTTGGGCAATGCCTGTACTGTACTAAATTTAAATTAAATTAAATTAAATTAAATTAAATTAATACAGCTTTTATCCTTTATCTCTGTTAAATCGTTATCGTTTCTAAGAAAAAAATAGTAAATAAAAGTATAGGTACTTGTATCGGATGACCAACTTTTAACTTATTAAAATTAATTAGGATTAGGAAGGCTATACTAGTTTGTTTTCTTTCTTTGATAGCTCAATAACGGTACAAAGCACTAAGCACAACGATGATAATAAACAATCACCTACCCAAACACTCCATGCTTCCTTAAAATCGGCAAACCGCACCATCAAAATCACCCAATCAAATCTCATGACGTCAGCCGAATAGATGCTTTCTCTTTCTCCTTGCCATTGCGGAAGAACATTCAGTGATAAGGCAGGAGGCCAGACCCAGTTCGACATTGTCAGATTTTGCAGTTGTGCCCGTAGATGTATGATTATTGTTTTAAAAACGTTGAATAAGGTTTAAATAAATATTTGAATATGATGAATATATTTTACAATAAGTATCATGCTTCTTTTAAATTAATGATGGTGCACCTGCGAATTTGAAAATAGAAGTTTGTCGATTTTTGCCTATAGGGCAGGATATTCATTTTAAATTTGAGACTGGTTCATATTGTTTTTAAGTAATAATGGGAACTGTGTGCAGTTTAGGGTGTTAGATGTTAGATTATTTTACAAAGTTTTTAATTAGAGACGATAGATATTTTTTCGATACTTTTAATGGAGAGATTTCAAGTTCCGACAACTAGAAACATAGAGATTACTCAATAGATGGGGGGAAAAGTACGCGTACTTAGAGCTATAAGTATCTAAATATCTGTTGTTTCCATTATTTACATTGGCAACATTTTTATTATTTTAATATTACAATATTGTAACTTAGTTCTAGTGTCAATCACATAATATCTACTTAGTATACGTTTATACCTAAGTCTGATTAGATATCTAAATCAATGTTTACTTAATTTAGGGAATAATATTAAATGTATGCGGCAACAGCGGAGATATCCCGAGTAAACCTAGTAAACCATACAAAACATCTGTAGCGACGTCTCGACGTCATTTCGGGCAGTGCGCCAGTGTGCGATTGAACGTTAAATAGAAAACGAGTTTTAATACAAATTGGTTAAAAGTGTTACGTATTTATTGCGATTTTTATTACCTACAAGAAAAATAAGATATTTGTGTGTAGTTGTCTATTCAGAGACTTTTACAAATTACAATGAATTTGTCGTTTGCTGGATGCGGATTTTTAGGCATATACCACGTCGGTGTTGCTTGCTGTTTTCGCAAATATGCCCCCCATTTATTATTAAATAAAATATCCGGAGCTTCCGCTGGTGCTATAGCTGCTTGTTGTCTCTTGCTAGATTTGCCACTTGGTAAGTTATTTAGTGTTATATTTAGATCTATTGACTATGTCGTAATTGAGAATAAATACCTCTTGTATTTGACCTCTAATTATTATTATTATTATTATTATTATTATTATTATTATTTATCTGTGGAAATTTATATGAAAATATTTGGTAAATTAGGTTGACCGTATTAATTTGTCTTGGTTCAGCTATTTAGAAGATTGTTATGATCATACAATCCAACTTAATTAGTGACTGGCGGATTAGAATAATAAGTCAGGGAAGGGATGCGAACAATTTTTAAAATATCGATGAACATTGAACGATAGGTACATCAAATATAAAACATCTATCTTGATGTTGCAAGAATATCGAAAAAAAGATCATCGATAATTTGAAATAGCGGTTATTTTAGAATGTCATACCCTCGGTCATACCTAATTTCTCGAAGAAACAGTTTTGAAAATTTGCTCAATAAATAGCGTTCTTGCTCATTTACGTCAAAACTACCCATTTCATCGAGGGAATACCTATGCGCTAAAAAATAGAGATTCATATTTTTCCTAAGTCAATTTTTAAAAACAGGCAATGAGACCGTTTTGAAAAACTGAATAATTTGAATTTGAACTATAATTATTTAAAGTACCTAAGTATAGGTAGGTACAAAATAAAGAACTCCATATTTTTATTTTCTTTTATTTGTGGCGATACAAATTTGTATTACTTATTTTAACAAGAGCTTTAATGGAGCGCGGATACACAAATTAAAACAATTAGGCGGACGTAAACAGTGTGTTCAAAATTAAATTATAGGTAGGTACCTCTATGCAAATGCGATACTTGAGCTTTGCATATTATTTAATTAAAATGAGGCAAAATATTATTTCAAAATATAAAATTCCACGCTTCTCTCACTTGGGGAGCGCAACCAACTGAAGCTAACCCAAACTAACCCAAGCTGTGCCCAAAATACAAAAAACAAAACTTTAAAAATTCTTGCCTTCACTACAACAATCCTGAGCCGTGCACCTAACGACGATTCATAGAGCCGTGAGTCATCGCGCCACCCTTGTAAATTAAAAGAGTACTCTAACTTCACGCATGGCCCTCCGCACGCTTCGCTCGCTCCGGAGTGCATCCCAACAAAACTAGCTAAAATTAAAAAAAAGAAACAAACAACCTTAAAAAAGACTGTCTTACCACCGACGGGAATCGAACCTGGATCATCCATATCATAAGCAAAGGGTCTGACCACTGCACTACCAGACCTGCTGAAAGCAATTCACTGGACCATAAAGACATGGGTAATTCTGATACATAATTGGCGTCAGATTTCTCGTTATGTTTCGGTCTAACTTAGCTGGCTCGACGGCTACTTGCTACAAGTTTTACATTTTATATTTTGAAATTATATTTTGCTTCATATTTTAATAATATGTAAAGCTCAAGTGTTGCATTTCCATAAAGTTATAATTTAATTTGGAACACACGTGTGGTATTGTCAATTTTGTTTTGTGTCTTATAAACTCGAAAAGTTCGCAATGGGCATTTACGATAATTGGAGCGGTATCTACCTGTATGTATCTGAGCGTTCGTTAATTTGTGTTCCATTAACCAACCACGTTCTGTTATTCAATTGAATCTACCGATACATGTACCGCGCTCTAACTTTATGTATCTGCTATTTGTGACGGTACATGTCGGTTTGTTTACACCTTATATTGACATAACCTATAAATTTAGCCTGCGAGCCTGTTGTCACTTATATACTTTCGAAATACTGAAAATATTTTACTATTACCTTGAATATTACATTCATTTTTAGAGAGAAGTAATTAAAATACCTTCAACTTCATATAGCGAAGAGCAACATTTTCAATATATTTTTCAATAAACACACGTTAATTTTTTCTTTTATGTTTTCTGCATTGAAACTGAAATTCTCTTATAATGCCTTCAGTTTCCGAATCACTACTATCTAATATTTGAAACGTAGCCAAGTTTGCGTTAGCTTGACGTTTATTATTCTTAATATTCTTCATTATAATAAAAAATTTTTTTAGGTTATCCGCGACCCGTACCGTTCCGTTCGACAATTACCATTTACCGGAACGTATCGACGTTAATCAGCTGATTACCGCTGTATACCTACCGGTAGATACCGCCACAGTTATCGTAAATGCCCAATGTTAGGGCACAGTTTATACCATTCGGTTACGGTATAAACTGTGGTTAGGGTTCAGTTGACAGTTGAAATTTTAATTCAAGATGAACTAGTCAAATCATCCAGTTCGAGAAGTTCGAAAAGTTTGCTAAATTTTAGGTTGTTTGTAAAAGTTGAGAGATAACCAAATTTTATGTTCGTAGCGGTTCGTAGTTCAGAAAGTTCGTTCCAACCAACCGTTCCAAACTCACTCCATGATCGCTGTCAATGTCGAATACCATGATTGATTTGACATCCGACGGCGCGCATCGGCATTTTTTACATTTTTTTAACCAATATGAACTTTACCCACTTTTTGTTCTTGTATATAAATGCTATACAATGAATTGTGAACTCGGCACTCTGAACCTCACCAACTACGTACTTCCCAACCTCAACATTGCCAACATTACGAATTTATAAACGGACCTTTATAATCACAATTTATGCGGTTTTGAATGGATCTATTTCTGGAAAACGAGTGGTAGATTGCAGATAAAATTCCAAAAAGCGAAAAAAAAATGCACAACAAAATCTAATATGCACAAAACCAAGCTAAAGGGTTTCTACAAGGCTCTAAATTGACTTTATAATATGAAAGTCTGAAACAAAAATTAAGAAGTTCCAGTAATTTCTACGATTTGACAAGCGTCAAGCGTCGTTAAATGCTTCACGCATTGTCGAGCAGTGGCGTTTCAGGAATATTTTATTATAATCCCAGCAAGCATATGCCTTTATAGGTACATTCTCGTCACTAAATTATATCTGTTATTTTATACTCCATAATACTTCTATTACTGGCTTAAATCACAGAATGCAATGATTGAAATATAACAAATATATTTCCCTAAAAGATCAAAACAATGTACGCCACTGCGCGATAGGCCATTTTCAAGGGTAATTATGTGATTCTTATTAGCAATAATGACTGAAAATATTAACAAAGCTAATATAAAATTACAAAGAAAGGCAGCCTGAAGTATAGTCGTAAACATATTTTGAAATAATCTATATCTCAGCTCTCACAAAGAAAATAAATAATAAATATTAGCGTCAGCAAGAACTAGGTGTAGAATATATTTACCTGTGAAAAGTAATTCCAGGCTCCTTTCGGCCATTGCGACTTTTACAGCCATAAGAACAACAAAACACTATAGTGTTATGGACAAATTGAAGTATTTTGAGAGTTTTTCAGAACAAAAATCACCAAAACACACGGAGGCGCCGCTTTGAATGTCTGGCTCCTATTAATGGCGTTCGTTCGATTTTTGATCACACGTACTGCGCGCAGCCGTAAAGCGAGATTATCTATTCACTCCCTACCCTTGTCAAAGGTTCATACGAATCACCGCGAGCCCTTAATGGAGATTCTTACCTAAATTTTCTATAACATGAACTTGGAGAACTTTTAGATGATGTGCCCTTGAATTTGAAACAGAATGTGCATTTTATGCAGGGCGGAGCACCGTCACACTTTTGCATCCAACTGAGAAACCTTCTCAACGCATATTTTTCTCTGCGATAGATCGGACGTAACGGCCAGCATTCAGGGCCTGCCCGAAGCCCTGAGCTATCTAAACTTATTTTACAACCAAATTTAGACGTAAATTATTTTTGTAAAAAAGCACAATCCTTATATTGCAGGTAATAATAAAATAACAAATACTTATCTGGAAAACGTTTAGCTTTACTCATTGCTACGCAGTTGCCCAGAAAAAAATTACAGCTCTTTTAATGTGCAAATAAACTGCTGGCCATTTGCTTTCGAGCAAGGAAAATTTCGCCTAAATTTAAACCTAAATATTTTCTTAACCAGGCATGATATCGACCTACGGTTTTAAATGATTAATAGACTTATCCCTTAGGAAAAACTTTCC
>MU188231.1:52809-65309 GCA_016904865.1 Pissodes strobi | reverse complement strand
ATACTTAAACTCCAAAATATGATTATTGAATGTGTGAATTAAATGTAATGAACATAATTATTAAAAATCTACTTTGCAAAAAAGTATTTCTCTCTGGCGATGTATGTATAGTACTATAATAATATTAATAATTAATAGTACATATTATATTGTTATAGTTATATTACGACTTATGTATTGCTCTATTGCTCCTAAATTCTAAACTCCAATATATAATCTAGAAACTAAACAAATATTAGGTGATAATTGGTGTTATGTATTGGAAAGCAGGCCGTATTCATTGCGAAGAAGAGTATGAAAGACATAAGAAATATGTGGGGTTGCTTGCAAATCGCAACAAAAAATATCGGCCGGCCGGATCAAAAGCCACCGCCTTTTATTTTTATTCTTTGAAGATGTCAACAAATTGCTGTATTTGCGCCGAAAATTGGATATTTTTCTATGTTAGGTATGTTAGGTACGCAATAAAAGTAAATTGTGTAATCTTAATAACTTAATATTCGCCTCTTTTCAACCCCCCAAGTTCGGCTTCCACATTCCACAATTCCACATCCTACCGGTACATTTGAATTTTTAAAACTCATCTTTTATTCGAGCTAAAACATCGAAACTTGCTTCATAACTCATAACTAAATTAAAACCGCTTCTTGCTCGTTGATCAATCGACGCGAAACCGCGACAGAGAGGCTTGCTCCTTCGTAGTTTGTGTTCGTATTTGAATTTGTACGTATCGGGTTCAAGTTATTTTTCATTCGAATACTTGTGGAATGAAAACCGAATAATAGAGGTTATTTTAATAACCGGATAACAGGTTAATTTTCATTCGAATAAGCCCATCACTATTCTAAATCTAACGTTTCTCTTTCGAGTTTAATTTGTATTCTAGCATGGGGGATAGCAATGGTGGTAGTGAAACCAAAAAATTGAAAAAATCTCAAAAGGTTTCCATTATCCTAGAGAAAACAAGGATTTTTTCATGTGGATCAAAACACGAATTAACAAAGGAGCAAATTGATACTATTATTCATTTTCAGCGTAGTGAAAATAAAAACTATCGGCAACGGATAAGATAAACAACATAGAAGATAAAGCAAATATGCAAATACCGAGGCTATTAAAAGAACGATGCCGTAAATGATGATATTTTTAATTCGAATGAATACGAAAATAATGTATCTTTGAATCAGTTAAGCAATCATGAATATTTTAAATAAAGAGCCCTCTCTTCAGGATAATCAACAAAAAGTAGGAATAGTTTTTGAAAAAAATGGATCTAGTAGCAAAAGAAACAGGTCAGTTCTCTCACCCGGCCAGGAAGAAGAAATAAAAAGACCGTGTGACAGAAATACTCCAAAAATGCAAGAAGAAACTGAAAACGATGACGAAGTAGATGTAGGAAATGAAATTCAGAATGTATTTTAATTTCTAGAGAAAATTACAATGAAGAACAAATGAAAATATTCTTCCTAAGGCAGTGCAGGATTGCTTAATTACTGCAAGTTTCAAGATCCATCAATCACTCACCATGTTGACATATAAAATAGGTTCCTTAGAAAAAGAAAACTTACTTCAGTTCCGTAAAAGAATGATACCCCCGCAAGAATCCAGGGAAAACCAGCAAAATTCGAACATATCTTGAGTCAGACAGAAAATGAAAACATTATGACAACAAATACAGAAACGTTTGCGGAGATCACTGCAGTTAAGAAAACATATGCAACACCACAAAATAAACCAAAGGAACCTGAAACTACATGAAGTACTTCTAAAATTCAGAAGAAACACGAAGCAAATTAAAAATAATATAAATTTAAAAACCATGGGCGGAGGATTTAAAAATATACCGTATTTAAAAAGCGGGGCAGTAGTGATTGAGAGTCAAAATAAGGAACAACAAGAAAAACTAAAAATGGCACTAAGACATCAAAAGGAAATTCAAATCAAAGAAAATCAAAACACTGATCCAATGTTCATGTTAACAGGACTGAGAAAAGGACTAAAGGAAGAACTGCTGGGAGATATCGTCAGCCTAAACGGGGAAATTGAGAGTGAACTTGGAGAAACAGTGACAAGAAAAATTAAAGTCATAGCAAAACGTACATGCAGAAACCAAGCAAAACAAAACTGGATATTACAGGCGCTCCCAAAAATAACAAAATGGTTTCTTAAAAAGCAAACAGTAATTATAGATTTATTAATAGTGCATGTACAAGAACACATTAACCTGGCTATGTGCTTCAACTGCTGAGGCTTTGGTCATGTAGCTAAATATTGCAGGGGGAAGCAGTGTTGCCAACCCTGTGGTGAAGAACATGAAACTAAACTCTGTACAAGAGGTAACTTTAAATGTCCAAATTGCACCAAACTTAAAATAAGACCTGAAGAGACTTTCAGTGTCCCGTGTACCAACGTAGACTTGCGCAATACCAGAGTAACATTAACTATACTTCTACTCAACAAGACGTTTTTTTTATGAAAAGTAATATAGTAACCAGCAAACGAGTAAATCAAACTACGCAATCTTCTGAGAACGCAGTAGACCGTACAAGCGAATTGCCCCAAGTACCTGACAACAGCGAAATGTTGAGCATCACTGATCAATCCCCAAAAAGGCGTGTGCCCACCAAAATATTCAGTCCTTCAAAAACAAAATTGAGCTAATTGAGGTGCTTCTGGAAGCGGAAAAGCTGGACATTGTATGTATATCCGAAAGCTGGTGTGATGATGCGGAGATGCTGCACGGCTGTCAATGGTTACACATGGGCAGTTACTTTAACAGACGTTTAAACAAACATGGAGGGGTCCTTATTTTAATTAAAAACTCCATTAAATTCATTTCAGTACCCGAAATATCTAATTTTTGCATAGAAATGATCTTTGACTGTGCTTGTATTCAGGTAACTGTAAATAACATAAAAACATGTATTCTCTGTGTTTACCGATCACCATTGTCACCTAAATTGGACTTTTTTAATCAATTTGAGCAATGCTTAGCTTATATATGTAATAAATTTCCTTTTTGCAGGCTTATTGTTTTTGGCGATAAAAATTTTTTTTTTCAATTTAATGCTGATAGATCTGGCTTGCTAGACATTTTAAATTCATTTAGTTTAGTACCTTCACACACTTCAATGAACCTACTAGAATCACTGCCAATGCTTCTGCTGCTATAGACTATATTTGTACCAATTTTAATGATATATTAACAGGTCAGTGTGTTGCAGATAATGGCCTGTCTGATCATAGTTTTCAAATAATTGAGTTTCCCTATGAGAATGATGCAAACAATGTGAGTTATAGATCCCGATCTTTTTCTAAGAAAAATAGGGAATCCTTTGCAAATTTTCCGAATTCTGAGACTTGGACCGAATTGTATGATCTAGATAATATTAATGATAAATGCTCAGCTCTCATTAGTGCAGTGAAGTATTATTATGATACTAGTTTTAAGTTCATAAACAAAAAGCAGACAAATCTTCACAATAAACAATGGCTAATGCTTGGATTAAAGACTTCATCGAGAAATTTGAGAGGACTGCATGACGCGATCAGAAAAGGTACTGTAACTATAGAATCTTACAATAAATATAAATGTTTATATAGACAACTATTAAGAATTGCTAAAAGAAAATATGATGATGATAAAGTTTTTTATCCTAAAAATAAAGCAAAAACTGTAACCTAATAAATTCCACTGTAAAAAAATAAACAAAAAACAAAATAGATTGTATTCAAGTAAACGACGTCGAATATACAAATCCACACGATATAGCCAATGAATTTAATTAATTTTTCATCAATATTCCAAAACAGCTCCAAAGTAAACACTCAACCCCTGAAAATATTACCCCGAAGAAAGTTCATCAGGACACTTTCGTAGACAAATCAATTTATTTATATAAAGTTTCTGAAAGAGAAGTATTTAACACAATTATTAGTTTATCAAATTCTAATTTTTATGGACCCGACAACTTTACAACATCTCTCATCAAGTACTGTGCAAGGCAATTGTGCAAACCTTTGTCTTTGCTTATAAACTCTTGCTTTGCAGAATCAACCTTTCCGGATCTTCTTAAGATGTCAAAAGTTATGTCTATATAAAAAAGGTGATCACAAAGATGTTAGTAACTATCGGCCCATCTCACTTTTGTCTGTTTTCTCAAAAATGTTTGAGAAAGATTTCTTCAAGCGTATAGTGAGTTTCCTGGAGTGTCATAATCTTATTTCCAATACTCAGCATGGCTTTCGTGGAAAAAATCTACTTTAACTGCAGTTTGTGCTATTCTGAATAAAATATATAAATGTTTGGATAAGAATGAGAGGGTAATGGCGCTGTTTGTGGACTTGACTAAAGCATTCGACTGCGTAGACCATGAACTCCTCTTAGAAAAGGTCCAATTATATGGCATTCGTGGCAATTGTTATCACCTACTAAAATCCTATTTGGAATATCGCAAACAATTTGTCCTTCTGGAGAGGTCAGAGTCTGAGCGGTTGGGTGTGGACGTTGGTGTTCCACAGGGGAGTGTCATAGTCATAGTCATAGTCAATTATACTTTATTGTCAAAAAAATAAAATATTTCTATTGACAAATCATGTACTTAAAAGTAAGCATATTCATTATGTAAGTATTAAAAACAATAAAAAATGTAAATAACGAGCAAGTTATAACAATTTGACAAACAGGACTACTATCTAAACAACATAATAAATTAGGAACAATCCTAAAATGTAAGTAAAATACAAAAAAAAATCTTAATATGACCCACGCCATAAAAAGGCTGTTATATCAAAAAGTATCGTTATAGTAATCCTCCAAGCTGTAATAAGCCCTCTCTAATAAAATATTTTTAACACGGCTACGAAACAGTCTGTAATTTACTGTGGATTTTAGATCATGATTTAGATGATTAAACATTTTTTTGCTTTCATAAAAAATAGACTGCTTTGCTAAGGCAGACTTTGGTATAGGCAAGCTTATATTAGTCTCTACATTTAATCTAGTATTATGTACATGATCTCGAGTTTCAAAACTCAAATACTTTTTATACACAAGAGACACAGTTTCTAAAATAAACAGACATGGCACAGTTAAAAATTTTTCCCGAATAAACAGTGGTTGACAGTGTTCCCGGCTTACAACTCTACACAAATTACGAACTGCCCTCTTTTGTAAAACAAATATTGTCTTAAATAGTTGCTTGTTAGTGAATCCCCAAAAAGCAATACCATATCTCAGATGGGACTCAAATAGTGAATAATAGACTATTTTTGCCGTAGAACAACTAAGCGCGTTAGAAACTATTCTAATTGCAAAGCAACCAGCAGATAACTTTTTACTTAGTGCTTTTATGCGATCTTCAAATTGAAGTTTATTATCTATGGTAAGACCTAAAAATTTTGTAAGGGGTTTATTTTCTACAATTTTATTATCTAGATATAGATCTTTAAAGCCAAATCCAGAGGTGATTATGCTGGTTTTATTTATATTAAAGCAAAGTAAGTTTACATCACACCAAAGCTTAACTTCGCGTAGGTCCCTATCCACAATTATTTTCAGGTCGTCCCTATCTTTACCATGCCAAAGAAGACTGGTATCATCAGCAAAAAATGTAAACGACCCCTGAATTTTTAAAGCTGCTAAGTCATTTAGATACAACAAAAATATAATCGGACCCAAAACAGAGCCTTGTGGTACGCCTCTGGTAATAAATGATTTATCAGAGTATTCGCGATCAGCTCTCACCACTTGCATTCTACCCTCAAGATACGTAGAAAACCACTTTAGTGTAATCTCCCCAAACCCATAGCGTCTCAACTTCTGCAGCAATATTCCATGATCCACACAATCGAATGCTGAACAGGGTTTAATATTTTGTTATTTTCCAAAAAAATCATTAATCTCTTCTTAACTATTTTTTCAGTGACCTTTGAAAGTGTGGATAAAAGGGAAATGGGACGAAAGTTGGAAGGATCACCCATATCCCCTCCCTTAAATAACGGAACAACCACGGCACCTTTTAAACACGTTGGAAATTCACCCACAACAAATGAATGGTTAATAGCACATGCAAGGGCATACGATGCGGACTCCGGCGAGCACTCCAATATTCTTGCAGAGATTCCATCATAACCTGCGGAATTCTCGTTTTTTATTTCTTTAAGAATCTGTTTTATTTCTTCCACATTTGTGCTTTCAAGAATAAAAATTTCAGGAACGTTAATATCGACTAGATAATCCATGGGATCCTTTTTTGAATTTATATTTGCGATTAGTTTGTCCCCTATTGTGCAGTAAAAGTTATTAAGAATGTTTGGATCAATTTCAGTATTACTTTGCAATAAGTTGGCTTTACCCCTTAATTGGTTAACTATTTCCCAATTCTTTTTTTGTTTTATTTTTTGCACTTTCAATCTTCCCTCTATAATAAAATTCTTTTGCCATCCTAATACCTTTCTATAAATTCGTTTGTAATGATTAAAATATGCCACAAAAAACTGATTATTATTGTGATACTTTCTTATGGTATGTAAGGATCTTAAATTCCTTGCTGATGCTTTTATACCCCTAGTAACCCAAGGTTTTTTATCTTTAACCTTAAGATTTTGTAGAGGAAATGCCCTGTTAAAAGCGTTAGTTAAAGAGGCGTGAACTGTTCAATTGGATTGTCTGCCCTGACAATACCATTCCATAATACCCTGCTACAATTTTCTTTAAATCTGTTATAGTTTTTCTTATTGTAAATTCTACCCTGTCTAGCTTTCCCACATTTTACACCCGAATCTGTAGAACATGTAAGTAACACTGCTTCATGGTCAGACAATCCTGAAGCGATAGTGTTGCAGTCTAAAATTTTATCATCTTCGAGGTTTGAACAAAAATAGTCTATTGTAGTAGCAGAGAACTGTGTAATCCGAGTAGGTTTACAGACGTGCATTTTAAGGTTTAGAGACTCTAAAAGGTTATTAAGAGACTGTGTGGCCAAAGATCCCACATCAATAAAATGTATATTAAAATCACCTGCTAGAATAATTTTAGATCGAACAGGTAACCCAGACAAAAGCTTTTCAAGACGATCCATAAATACATTAATATCACAGCTTGGAGGTCTATAGATACACACTACATATAAGTTAAAAGTCTTAGCAAAAATTATTGAGAATTCAAACTCCTTTACAACCGTCAAATTATTAAACTTATCCACATTCAAAATTACAAATTTATCACAGATTTTTTTGTGTACAAGAATCATAGTTCCCCCGTGTAAAATTTGTTCTCTACAATAAATTGATGCTATATTATAGTCAGGAATATAGCATGGTTCATTTTCTTTTAGCCAATGCTCTGTTAACAAAACAAAACTAGGTTTATTATACAATTCCAGAAGCACAGTCAGTTCATCTTTTTTATTTCTAACAGATTGAATATTTAACAAAAACAGAGTAAATTCATTAGTTTTTACAAAATTATTTGTGACTGGAGGGGATTGTCTAAAAAAGGGTTAGTCTCAACAATATTAACTTGATCAATATCAGCGTGCTCATCAGGTAAAGATTCCAATGGTTTAATGAAAACAAGATTGCTATTTTTTATTTTGTGCTGTGCAGAATACAGTAATTTATCAATAATTGTACGTCTCTTATGCATCAAGCCATTAGCATCGTTTATGTCTATACAAACCACAGTTCCTTCTGCATATCTGTTTAAAGCATTTGCGTAATTAAAAAGTTGTGAATTGGATTTGTACATCAATTGAATATTTTTATTTTTTATATATGAATAAGAGACTGTAGTAAAAATAATATTTGTGTGAGTGCAATGTTTTAGTAGCCTAGTTATACTTCTGAAATATGGAGCTCTACCATTCTGAACAGCATGATACCCTGCATGTAAAATAACATAGTCATCCAAAGAAAAATTTTTTGTAAGGCTTAAAACATCCGAAATAACATCCCCAAAATATGCTTTAGGCTTAATAATAATCTGTACATTATAACTGTGAAATTTGGCCTCTACTGAATTCAACATAAATCTAAAACGATCATCACACAAAATCAAAATGTTATTTTTCTTATCTATTTTTCTGCGACACCATTCCTGTCGCCCATCATCAGTTATCTCTGCTAGATCTATTCTATCCATTTTCTTTGATTTGCTGCTCAATTTATCAGCTTCTCTACTAACTAACGTGGTAAGTTCAATAGCAATATTACTGTCTAGTCTAGAATTGGAATTATTAAATTGAAAGATATCATTTTGGAGCTTTTTTACTTCATTTGCATACATGTCATTCTCTGCAGACAAAGTGTCAATAGCAGTCGTCATATTTCTACTCAAAATTCTGAGTTCTTCTATGTCACTCTCAAGTATCTGTATAAGGCCATCCTTCTTTATTATATCTTTATTGAGTAATGCAACTTTTTGACCACTCTCTTTAACTACCTGCTCCACTCCAAGAGAATCAATTTCATTATGATCAGTTTGAATTGCGATTTCACTTATATTCATATTTGAATCAGTCTGCGTTCCAGAATTGGTAGTCAAAATCACCGTCTGTGTATCTAGGGTTCTAAAAGATTTAGTGCAATTCGATGGATTGGGTGCTGTTTCACTTATTGATTTACTCAATTCCTCCTGTTTTTTTAGTTTTTTGTTCAAAAAATCTATAGTGTTCTTGAACCCTTACTGTTCCTAATGTACACCAATGATATTTCTGATTATTTGACCACATACCACTGCGAATTTGCTGATCACATTACTATATTAGCGCATAGTACTCCTGAGTTGGAAATTAATAACTGTCTCACCCACAATTTGGATACATTATACCAATATTTTTGCACCAATAAATTAACACTTAATTAAAAGAAAACATTTACAATGCAGTTTTATCCATATGGTGCTAACTATACAAAAAGTCAACTTATTAAATTGAATGGTATATCAATTGAGCAAGTAACATGTTTCAAGTTGTTGGGGATACATCTGGATATGTCTTTGAATTGGAAAGAACATGTAAGTCGGGTATGTAAAAAACATTGCCTCTTTTAGAACACAAAATATGTACCATAATTACTGTACAAGGTTTGGCAGCGATTTCCAGTATGACCTTCATAGATTGGAATTATATAAATCTAATCCCTATTATTTAGATGCGGTACTTTACAACAAAATTCCTATCCAGATTAGAGAATTAAGCAAAATTAAATTTATTAATTATATAAAATCAATATTAACTAAGAATGCGTTCTACTCAGTAGAGGAGATTTTAAATTATAATTTTTAGATACATCTTTTAAATATATATTTGGCTGTCCTAGTTAGGTTACAATTAATTTTAATTTATTCTGTTGTTTTTGACTTGTCCTATATCCTATTTGTGATGTTTGGATTAATAAATTCATTTCATTTCATAATGACCCAAACACCACATAACTGCGATTTTGTGAGCATTTTGGAAATTATTATTTAGCAAAAGAGGTGAATACTTCAAATTTGCATTTTTACCTGATCACAATAAAACCTGACAAATTACATTTTGCCCAAACTGGAGCGAATTACTCGCTGAGACGCAACGGTGAAGCGCCCATCTCTCAAATAAAACCGAATTTTGTACAAATTTATTTATTAATTTAATTGGAAAAACAGTCAACGAGTTAAAATTAATGGAAAAAATGGTATATATGCTATATGCTGGGTATTTTTACAGTTATAGCGTATTATTAAAAAAATACTAAATAAACCACGAATGACTGAACCAAAAAGTTCTCAATATTATTCACATTTTTTTTTTTTTTTTTGAAAAATACTACTAATGGCTGATGGTTATAATACTATGATATCAAAGATAAATGAACATGACGTTATAAAGAATACAAATATTTTATCAATTTGGATCCCTCACTTAAACATTTTTTAAATGCTTCCAATTCATTCAAAGAATCATATATTTTAACAAGACATGGATGCCATTTACTATGTAAATGGCTCTTGAGGCAATTAACACGTAAAGACGTCTTAATACTGCGAAAACATGGAATGTTTAAAGAAATATTGTTAAAGAAAGATAATTGTGTTGGTTCAGTTCACGTTAATTGTAATAATATTAGGCCCTATTAATACTGCGAAGTGCGAAGGAATAGAAAACTAAATTCTTGTTAAGTTAAGCAGCGGTAGGAATCGGAGCCTCAAAATTAACCACAAAATATAGATCATTTTGTTTGAATAATGAAAGGAAAACTTAATATTTACCTTTTTTGAATTCATATGTAATACTATTGTTTTTGTTCTTTTAAATATGATATGCGATTAATATTTATTAATTAATATTAGACATTACTGTTTTACAATAGGTTAATTACTATTTTAATCTTTCCTACCGAATATGTTCAAGTATTTTGTGAGTTTTACCTATACAATGTCGAAAAAGTTGCAATATTTTTACAGGTGCTTTTGAGATTTCGATAAATATTTTTACGGTGAAAATAAAAATTAAAAATTTCCTAATTGAGTAAAGTAAGTTAATAATAAAGATAGATTTTTTTTTACCATCACTGCATAACAACAGTTGCAACATAAGCCCTCCGAAACTGAGATACTAACTTATGTTTTACCTGTCCAAATACCGTCATAATAGGCAAACAAGTTTTTGAATTACAAAGTCTTAAAATCTATCCAAAATTTAGGATGTTTTGAGTTCAAATGATGCCTGGTTTAGATGACATACATGCAGAAGATTTTTTTCAAAATATGTTATATCTAAAACATCTTAAAAACTTAAGAACATAACAATTTACCTAAAACCATCTCAACAGATCACTAACATTTAACTGATTTAACAAACTTGACAGATTGCAAAAACTTTTTATCTGCTCTGAGCCTTATATTCATTCTTCGATTTTCATCCAAAACAGGCAAATTTGCGATAGAAATATAGTTTTTTTTTGGGAAATTTAGCATCATGAGGGGCAATAAATACGAATACAAATTTATACTCATTCCATTCATTACAGATTCAAGTAATGTTAAGGGAACATATTTACTATAAAAATAAATCCGTTAAAATATTATAGAACATTTATTATCTACAACATAGATTATTACAAACCTTTACTTCGATTATGGCATCTGGAGCTTGAGTCTTGTCTGGGTCTCCACAATAATCATGGTCTCTTAGCGCCAATTGCCATGTGATTCCTTCCTCCACTTCGGGTATTGGAATGTCCGGAATATAAGGCTGATCAATTTTTGTATCCACCTAAATTAACATGGATAATTAATATACAACGCGTATCAAATTCGTGGTGAATGAATGTATTGAAAAGTCGAAAATGATAAAAGATAGAAGAACGGTAAAGTGGTGAAAGCTTTAGACAATTCCATAAGTAACTTAAGGGCGCTTGCTTTCTAGCTGTTTAGATTTTTGATATATTTTGAAACCCAAACTTCTCTTAACTTTTTAATTTAAGTATAAGATTTTTACAATTAGTAAAATGAAGAATACGTCCCGGCGATAGATAAATTATTGTAAGAAGTAAAATTGGTTGTAATTTCTTTCAATATCAAGTGTTGCAATCCACTATCCGCAGATAGGTTCCTTTTAAAATGGTTCACTTTAACTACCGTTTTCTTGCTTATATCTTTCATAGTTGGCAAGTTTTCCTTAACACTTCCTGGAATAATTAAGTTGGATGACGGAGGTTACGCTGGTTATACCTCCTATGCTATAAAAAGTATTAGTCATCTATTGCGTTAATACTTAAATTAGCATTACCGAATGCGAATTGAATTAACGAATGAGACGATATAATAGGATTTTACTGAAAAACGATATTAGATTCAAATCGTTGACTCCCGTTGTAGGATCCAAAATCACTCGTAGAGGAAAATCTTCTGTGTACAGGGTCCGCCAACGAGGACTGAACAGGGACTTATTTCTTAATTTCCTTGTGTTTTCGCAGACAACAAAAATAGCAGTTTTATGTAACTTTTTTCCGTAAAGTTTAAAAACGTTACTTAAAAAACAACTGAACCTAATTTTTATGTCATATTTGAAAAGCGAGCATTTTTTTACGTATGCTACGATATACATTTTATTGATTACTATTATCGCAATATGCTCCTTTATAACAAAAAACGCTTTATCCCCTTAATTTTCACGCCATTATAAGGTATCTAGGTAAGAATACCTGTAGGTCAGAAATACCTGCTGAGTTTTTGTCACATTCTGACAAAATGAAATATTCATATATTATATCACGAGAACTATGAATTTAATCGATTAAACTACATTCAATATTTTGAGCATTATTTTTCTGGAAAATGTTGAATGCAAAATAATTTATTAAAAACCCGAGATCGCAGGTCTTGAAACTATTTGCCAAAAAGAAAAATCATGCGAGAAATATTGAACGTGGTTTAATCGATTAAATTCATAGTTTGAGTGGTATACGGCTAGATTATTTCCTGAATTAGATATATTAAATCCATAAAAAGCCGT
>MU188231.1:0-36221 GCA_016904865.1 Pissodes strobi | reverse complement strand
CTAAAAAACAATTGAGCGGCCGGAACCAATTCGGGGCTTCATCTAAGGCACTGAATGACCTACCGCCAGGAATGTGAAAAGGGCGGGGGGAGACGTCCTTCTACTTTCTGGTGAAATGCAAAGCTCATGGACGCCTCAGGTATCATTTCTGGCACCGCTAGCATTGTAAAATCCTGGGCTTTGTTAGGGCTCGGACAAGTTGCAGAGCAGGACGATGGTGGATAGCAGTCAGGGGGACAGAGGCTAACGAAAAGTGCCACTGGAGACTCACTTGATACCACAAAATATGCAAGAATCCAGAAGCACAAATTAAAATTGCTGTGCTGTATCAGTTTTCTATACATATAATATGCTATATACATAATACATACCTTTAGTGAGACTGCCTTAGAGAAAGGTAAGTTGCATTCTTCACAAATAAAACTAGTTGGTGGTACACAAAAATGATAAACATGTGGCCACTTCTTTTGTAAACATTTTTTACAGAGAACACTTTCAGTTCCATGCTTCCAGAATAAGTGACGAGTAATATCAGGTTTGTTTCTAAAAATATGAGAAAATAATTAGATATATACCTATATTAAGTAACTATTTATTCCACAAAAAAATTCATTTTGTTCACTGAAAATGCCAATATAAGCATATTATAAAGACAAAACAATGTTTATTTATTTATTTATTCATCAACGTATCAACATTTTCAAGTAAGTAATTAGTTATTACATTTACACTAATCTAAACTAATCTAAAATTATCCGTTTAGCCTCACTCTTAAAACGAACCTTTGAACTATTAAAGAAATTCAGCCTTTCACAATGCTTGTTTACATTAGCTGAAATCCTATTGATGGGGCTGAACAGCAAGTACCACGCTCTACAGTAAGGTATGTGAAGAAGTGTTTTACTTCGTGTTCGGTAAGTAGGAATGTGAAATTGAAAGAGTTCCAGGCACTCGGGGCTTTTTATGAAACCATTGATAATATTAAAAGCAAAACAGGCATCGAAGTATTCCCTCCTACAGGATAATGAAATCAGTCCCAGGTATGACATAGTCTGCTCTTCACCAAGATAAATGTTTTGAAGGAGAAGTTTGTACTTTGCAAATTTAATAAATTTATGTTGTACCTGTTCGAGTCTATTTATGTGGGTCTGATAATATGGAGACCACACAATGCAAGAGAATTCCAGAATAGATCTAACAAGTGACATATATAGTACCTTTAATGCGTTCACACCAGTAAAATCTCTGCAAGACCTCTTAATAAATCCCAACATTCTATTGGCCCTGCCAACAATAATTTCGAAATGCTCAGTGTACGTCAATTTAGTGTCCAAGTAAACACCGAGATCCTTGACTATAGATACTTCTTTAACTGGAATATTGTTTATATGATATTGGACAGGAAGTCTACATAGAAGCCTACTAAACCTCATGAAAAAGCATTTTTTAATATTGAGCAGCATATCATTGCGCTGGCACCAGTCAGAAATCAAACACAGATCATTCTGCAAGATCAATACATCCTGAATGGATGATACTTGACAGAATAATTTCATGTCATCAGCAAACATTAAGAAATGTGATGACAGACAAACACCAAGATCATTTATAAATAAACTAAAAAGAAATGGCCCCAAACGGGATCCCTGAGGCACACCAGAGGTGGAACAGAAAGGTACTGACAAATAACCATCAATTTTCACTTGCTGTTTTCTGTTAGATAAGTATGATTCCAGCCAAGAGAATAAAGACCCGGAGACCCCATAACATGCCAACTTCGAGAGCAACAAACTGTGGTTAACCTTGTCAAAAGCCTCACTGAAATCAGTATATATAGCATGGGTCTCACAATTCTCCTCAAATGTTCTATTAATAAAGTTTGTAAAAAGAAATAAATTTGTATCTACAGACCTGCCAGAAATAAAACCATGCTGTTGACTCAGGATTATGTTAGAAAACGTGTACGAGAGATGCCTCTCAACGTGACGCTCAAACAACATTGGTATTGCAGAGATAATACTAATAGGCCTATAGTTACTCACATCTCCCTTGCTACCAGATTTGTGTATAGGAGTTACGTAGGATAGTTTCCAGACTTCAGGAAAAAGACCAGTAGCAAGGGATTGTGAGATGTGCATTAGAGGAATATAGAGGGTACGAGAGCATGATCTCAGAGCGAGATTTGGGATGCCATCAGGACCAGGCCCCTTACTTATATCAGCCTCAGACAACAACCTTTCCAAGTCACTGGCGTTCTCACTCAAAACAGATATATTATTTGATAGTCTTTTCGGATTGTACACAGATGCAAAAAACTCTGCAAAGAGATTCGCAATATCAACGCCATTATTGGCACTGCTTGTATTAAGAAACATTTCCCCTGGAACTGTACCCTGGTCCCTCTGATTTCTTATGTACTTCCAAAAAGACTTTACATTGGAAGAAATAGAGTTTTCAGTATTCTTTATGTATTGATCCTAACATTCCCTAGTTAGAGCCCTGCACTGGTTGCGCAGCACACTGAAAGAATCATAATCAGCAATACAATTTGAGATCTTGAAAATTCTGTGTGCTTTTTTCTTTTCAAGTATTTTATTCTTTAAGGTATTCGAAAACCAGACAGGAAAACGTTCACCAAAGCGGCGCCGTTTTAGAGGTACGAACATATTGAAACAGTCGTACACTACAGAATAGAAATTTCCGACAGAAATATCCATGTCATCGTCTAAAATTGAGAGCCAGTCAAAATTAAGAAAGTAATTGTTAATCACGCAAAATTCGGCTTTTTCGAAGTCATAACAGACACAATCTGCAGGGCTCAAACATGCCCTCCCACTCTGAGATAAAGACAACTCTAACGCCGGATGGTAAGGATCACAATTGACTAAACCACCGCATCTAGCAATTGAGTGAGGCTCAAAATTTGCGAAACATAAGTCTAAAATAGCATTATTAACATTGGTTATATCATTATATTGGGATAGACCCAAATACGCAGTAGTAACACACAATAAAGCGTCCGTAACAGATGTTACATTTCCCGGTAATAAACCTAAGAGGTCCTCATTTAAACACCAAGTTATGTCTGAAAGATTATAATCGCCTATGACGAATACATTGTCAAATAATTCACAAGCTTGAGTTACCGATTTTAAATGCAACTCATAGTACGTCATATCCATAGAGGGAGGAATATACACACAACCCATACAGTACACCCGGTTCCCAATTGTAACGGACACCCACACCTCTTCCACTGCAGGGTTGTTGAAAGTTAGGCGTCGAGACTTAAAAACGTTATTGACAGCGAGCAGAACACCACCACCACGAGTTTTGCTACTATTATCAGAGTTTCTGTCCGTCCGGTAAACCACATAACGCGCGTCAAGAAATTCAGAGTCACTAATCGTGTCATCCAACCAAGTCTCAGTTAGGGCTATTAAACCGTACGATTCAGCAAGAGTTGCACACAGAAAGTCACTAAGTTTTGTTTTTAGACCTCGAACATTCTGGTACAGAAGCGTTGCATCTTCTAGTGACGCTGATCCACCCCTCCTCCGGGCTGAAAACTTCCAGTCCCGTTATTGGTTCTAAAAGGGCGCCGGGGACGAAACTCCTTTATTGCTGTACCAGCAGGCCAGAGGTTCGGGTCAAGTAATCCACTAAGAATTGACTCCTTGACGCCAATCTTGAAAGACGCCACATCCTCATTCTTATCAAGGACGAAGCATTTTACATCAGAAATCAGCAGCTGATCCTTGACATACTCCAGTATATTCTCTTCAGTAGTGTTAGGGTCGCATCGACCAAGATACAGCCATCGACGTCTTTCGGCAGCTGTAAGACGGCCACTGCCATTACTACTTGTACCTATAATTGGCTGCTGTGTACCCCTCTGGGAAGATGAACCTGCAGAAACCTGAGGAGTTCCCTGTAAAGACTTTCCTTTTAATGATGATTCTTTATTTTGTTTATGTTGTTTATGGACCACGCCAGGCAATGGAAAATTCAGCTCACCTGTTGGCATTTGCTGCACTACACTGGTGTTAGCAATGGACAATTGAGTTTTTAACCCTTGTAGTTCTTTCTCCAAAAAGTCCATCCTCCTGAGAAGTTCTGAGTTTCTGCGTTCAAGTTCAAGTATTCTAGGAGCGCATGCATCCATGCCCTTATTATTGTTGCTGCTGTTTGTGGTAGCAACCATGCTACTATTTTCCAGTACACCGGCAGGTTCTTGTAGTGAAGTGCGTTTAGAAATATTCAAATTAGTAACATTGCTTTTTATTAAGGAGATATCGCTGGATACGTCACTCAGTACGCCCATACAGGTATCCTGCTTGGTGCCGAATGCAGCCAACTGACTGTGGACATGAGCGAATTTATCCGAAAATGAGTTGTTTAAACCATCGACCTTCTGATTTAGCTTGTTAGAGAGCCTATTGTACATTGAATTAAAAACATCCTGCAGTTGTTGCTTCATGCTGGATATGTTGTCTCCTTGCGCCTCCTTACTGTGTGATTTAACAACATTTACACAATCTCTACAGGCATACAACATTGTTCTACTCTTCAACTGTGTGACTTGGGCCTCTGAGGTAGTGAAATTGGAACATGATAAACAATTCACCGCTCCACAGAAATCACAAATTATCCTATATTTTACCTCCTTATCATTCAGCACAGCCTCACACTTTGAGCATGCCATGACCAGCGTTGATGAATCGTCGAAGTGAAACCAACTATAGCTGGACCGAAATCAAAATGCACGGAAAGCACTGAGATGTGCAGATGAAACGCACTATAGGTAGGTCTTATCAATGTTTGGAACTACGGTTTTTGCACCTTTTACGATACGGAATGCAGGCACGAAACAGGAAAGAAAATGTACGTTAACTACCAAATTATGATTAAAACAAACTTAAAAGATTAGAGAAGGATAGCTGGTGATGCAATTTAACACTGTGCAAAATTCTACAATTAAAATAACCGGGAAACACCGAAACAAACGATATTAACGAATCAAAAGAAAAAACACCGCCACCACCGACTGTCAAATAATTTACCTACACTTAACAAAGTAGTGTGACTTTTATAGTTCTAAACTTTTTGTAATGGTTAATATCCTGTGTCTCCAAGCACTGGTTGAATGAGGGGGAACTGGATTATGTGTGTCTAAATGGTTTTAAAGTGGCAGCCTACTCAACCAGGAAACAACACACTGGTGGAGGTACTGATTTTCGCCAGGGAGGGTTTAGAGACAGGCGCAGCAGTTGTGAACTCTCCTATTAATGTTGACATATTTTGGATCTAATTTTAGCTTGGCTTTTCGCTCTTGAACGTTTTAATTTTGTATTCACATTTTGCGAATATTTGTTTTATTAATAACTATGTAAAATTTGTTTGTAACTCTTAAAAGTATTGTCTTTTTATAATTGAACTTTGTGTAGCGGGTAATACTAATCTTTTTTCTTCCTGACGTGTGTAAGCTATTGTATTGCCGTCTGTCGTGACTGTCTGACAGGCTTTGCAGGGAGCGGGATGGGGCAGGCCAAATCCTGGGAACATCTGACGTGAAAATATCTGTAAAACAGATATCTCGGCCACGTGTCTGCGGTGTTCCCACAAGAGAAGCTGCTGCAGTGTATACAGTTTTTTGTTGCAAAATAGCACACCAAGCTTCTGCGAGGCTGATTTTGCGATGTTAGCAACATGGTCATATTACTGTTGACCGAGACAGCCAGTAGTCGGATTGACGAGGATGAAGGAATGATCGATGCTGCCATAATGATGTCAGGGCCCGCCGAAGTCGCTATCTTGGTAAACGTGGCTGGTTGGGTTTTTGCTGCATTGAACTGGAATAAATTTCTGTCACCCCAAGTTCGAACCCTCTCCAGATTCTGATTAATTGCTGTAATCTGCTTCTGTCTGCAGTGATGTCTCAGTCGCTGGTAAAAAAATTTCCAATCTAAATTGGGATACAAGGGTACTGTCATCTGCAAAACTGTAAACAGGTTTATTGGTTTCGGTCATCAAGTCATTACTGTTGACAACAGAGTTGGTGAAAGTATTGCGCCCTGAGGCACGCCCGCGTTAATGGTGAATGTGTCTGAGAGGGGTCCATCAACTGCAATATGCAGAGATAAGTTCTTACAGAATCTGACAAGCCAGCTGCAGAGAGAGGCCCGCAGGGCACTGTTTTGTCCCCACAACTATTCAACTACTATATAGCAGACATCCCCTCCCCCCCAACACTTCCTTAGTGCTCTACGCCAATGACACGGCAATTTACTCGCAATCCAAAATCGCGCATACAGCAAAAATCAAACTCGTAGATCACGATGATGACGACCCAATCTTTCTGTAACCATAATGACAATAAAGATTTTGAATTTGAACCTCGACATCCTTCTCCCATATTATGCGAGATGGAAAATAAACTTGAACGTCCCAAAGACAGAACTAACAATACTAACCAAAAAGAGAACTAACTTGGACATTACGCCAGTCACGATACTTGACATTACAGTAGACGTAAAAGACAGAGTAAAGTACTTGGGCATTGTGTTTGACAAGCGACTGATCTTTACCTAGCCCTACAAATCTAGTCGGTGCTGAAGCGGCAAAAAAGCTGAAGGTCACTCAAGGTGAAAAACCGATAATGCAAAAAACGACTAATTTTTGCGAGCAAAAGCCGTTAACAACAGCGGCCTCGAGCGATTCCCAGATTATGGGACCATCACCGCCTCCAATTACTGCGACCCTGTTACCCGAAAGCGACAAAGAGTCCTTCAGGACGCCTTTTAAACAGTTGCCTTTTAAAAAGAATTTCAGAACAGTTACTCTCGACATGAGCCAACCACCCCTAGCCACCAGCAACCAATTTACACCCCTCCAGGACATAAACACCGAAGATGAGGATACCATAAGTGTGGCCTATACGTCCGCCTCGACTGGTGCTAGGCGTAAAATCGCGCCAAACTCAAATAAAGTGCCAACAAAGCCCAAAATAGAGCAAAGCAATATCAGTTGAAATATACTAAAAACTCCGTCATAGTATATTGTAACACCGTAAACGACCTGCACACACTTAAGCGTACACTTGATTCGGAAAAAACAGAATACCACTCATACGAAGAGTCGCAGGAGAAGACAAGGGCCTTCGTCCTGCGGGGCCTTGACGGAGATATTTCACCCCAAGACATCATCGAAGCCCTCAGCGACGAGTACAATATAACCCCTAAGAATGTATTCGAGATGCGTAAAACACGAATCCCGATGTACTTAGTGGTACTCGGCACTAATTTTAACATCAAGCGCCTTAATCAAGAAGTAAAAACGATCATGAGTGTACGTGTAAATTGGGAGATTCGACGATCGAACAAGCCACTTCTCCAATGCAAACGATGCCAGCAATTTGGGCATGCGAGAACATACTGCAACCGGAGGGTGGCGTGTAGTAAATGCGCGGGCTCGCACGAAATTATAGAGTGCAACGCGGACTTTCAAAAGTGCGTTAATTGCAACGGCCCTCACCGGTCCATTGACGAATCATGCCCGGTATTTGTCTACAAAATCAATCTTATTCAAACTAACACTACAAATAACAAGCCAAAACAAACGTACCGCCCGGCGCCACCCCCAGCCAAATCGGCCTGGAGAGGCTCCAACCCACGTGTAGCAGACGGCCAAGCCGGCCAAGGCCTAAACAATGGCCAACGACAATCCGAAGAGTACCAACAAGCTTTCCCCCCAATTCGAGGCAGCCGAAAACAACAACAACAACCACCTAATAATGCAAATAATAATGTACATCAGCAAAAGGTTAGTGGTACTGTTCGTGCTAATGTAAATAATTCAAATAACCCAAACTTAAATATAACAGACATAATGTCTAATTTGAACAATGTTGTCACCAAAATCAATAATCTAGTCAACCTTGACCAGCTTTATTTGGCGCTAGATTGCTATTATAATATGCTAGAAGCATGCAGGGGCGATAAGGCTGAAATTATTATTTCAGTTGATTATGCCAAATTCAACATATAAATGCTACAAATTGCATGCTGGAATTGTAATGGTATTAGAAACAAGCTGGGCGAGTTTCGTAATTTTTTGCATGCATCCAATTTTCAGGTTGTTTTTCTCGTAGAAACGAATCTGTCGCCGGACTTTACTCTAAGAGTAAGCGACTACAGAATCGAGAGATTTGATAGGCCCGATCGACGCGGAGGAGGCGTGGCTTGCCTCATACGCAGGTCACTTCGCTATCGGCGAATATTTACCATTCGCTCCGCGATAGAGCCGATAGAACACATCAGTATCGAACTGGAGAGCGGCCTGCGTGTGTGTGGCGGCTACGCGCCCCCGCGTCTCCGCCTTTTAGAAGCCGATCTCTTAGCTCTTCTCCCGCTAAATCGAGTATCCCTGCTAATAGGTGACTTCAATGCCTCGCACTCCGAATGGGGCGGCGTTACCAACAGCAGGGGTAGATTGTTTAAGGGAATAATCGATAATAACCTGGAAATATCCTATCATAGAACACCTAATCTCACTTATCTTCGTGGTGCCTCGTTCCTGGACATTGGCATCACTCGGGGAACGATCAGGACCTCTCAGCTGCAAGAGCTTAACGCCCTAAACTCGGATCATCTTCCAGTCAAGATTTGCTTATACTGCAGGGTCCCCTTGTCTAATGACACCATCATTTCGTATAAGAATATTGACTGGAAGGTGTTCCGGGCGCAGCTGAATGAGTCGACTGTGATTCCCGAGCAGCTGACAACTGTTCAGGAGCTAGAAAACGAGGTGGAAACTCTTACGTCAAACATCCAGCGCATCCGTGATGCTTTATGCACTAGGGTTACTACGCGCCCTAGCACCGAATCACTTCCTGATCACATCCCGAATCTCATAACTTTTAGAAACCGATTTCGACGGCGATGGCAGAGAAATCGGACACAAACGGGATCCGCTCGCATTAATGCACTGTCAGAGGAAATAAGGGTGAAAACTCGCGAACACAGGAATCAAACGTGGCTTGCATATATTAACACGATAAGCAGGGATGACGGTTCCTTATGGAAGCTGGCCAGACGAGTCCGCGGAGGTATGACGCAAATGCCTGTAATAAAGCACCAAGGCCGTGAATGCGGCGACGACGCTGAAAAAGCGGAGGCCTTCGCGGACTACCTGGGCAGCGTCTATAGCGCGGCGCCCGACACTCTGCCAGAGCAGGAGCTCATAACGCGAACCGCGAATGCATTTAAACAATCTAAATACCCTATTGCCCTGACAGTGCTTGATAGGCTGAGAATCACTCCGGCGGAAATCCGCAAAGCTCAGCCGTCTCCCGAGAAATAAAGCTCCCGGCTCGGATGGTATTCCGAACTCAGCCCTGAAAAACTTGCCCCAGAAAACTACGTCCAGTGCATGCACATAATTAACGCGGTTATCCGGCTGCAACATTTCCCTGCGTCTTGGAAAATAGCGTGCATAATACACTTCCCGAAACCAGGGAAATATCTGACACAGCCTGCATCATACAGGCCTATATCGCTACTGAACACCCTCGGGAAGGTGGCTGAAAGGCTAATCTTGCTGAGGGTTACTAGGGAAGTCGAAGGACTGCAAATCCTCCCTCAAGAACAATTCGGCTTTCGCGGTCAGCATGGTACCGTCATGCTGGCCGCGAAAATAGCGTCCGATGTTTATAAAGGCTTCAACAATAAACAGTCTACTGCCCTTTTGCTACTGGACATTGAGAAGGCGTTTGACAGGGTGTGGCACGATGGGTTGCTGTACAAGTTGTTGGCAATCTACAACATGCCGTTGCATTTGACAGCACTCATCGCGTCATACCTTGCCGGGCGAGTCTTCTCTACGAAAATTGGCACTAAGCTCTCTGCCAGCAGGAACCTGCTAGCGGGGGTGTCCCAGGGTACTGTATTATCGCCGCTATTATTCAATCTTTATATAGCAGATATCCCGTCATGTCCTAGCACCCATAAAGCCCTATTCGCTGATGATACAGCGATCTACTCCCTCAACCCTCAAGCGGAGGTGGCGAAGGATAACCTCCAGGAACATATGCATACTCTCATCCCTTACTATGATAAGTGGAAAATCTCTTTAAACCGCTCTAAGACAGAACTTATTATAATTACCAGGAAACGTAAAGACATAAATGTCACCCCTTTAATGCTAGATAAACACCCCAATA
The DNA here is from genome assembly GCA_016904865.1 of Pissodes strobi. NCBI lineage: Eukaryota > Metazoa > Arthropoda > Insecta > Coleoptera > Curculionidae > Pissodes > Pissodes strobi. Next base: position 26,002 of record MU188231.1, on the reverse strand, counting down.
CTGCCTAAACCGAAGGTCAAATACCTAGGCATTACCCTGGACAATAAGTTAACTTTTCACAGCATATAGAAGCGGTAATTGCAAAAAACGCTATTATAAAAAAAGGGTTGAACACCCTAATGACTGCCAGGTCGTTTCTAAGTCCTTGCAATAAGTTAATACTTTATAGAGCTATCATCCGGCCAGCCCTCCTTTACGGCGCCCCAGTCTGGTGCTCTGTTGCCAAGACACATAAAAGAAAACTTCAAGTCATACAAAACAACTATTTGAGGGCTGCTTTTTCATTAACCCTCCGGGATCGGGTCAGGATAGAAGATCTGCATGCGTGGGCAAAGATGGAGTACATCGAGGAGTACATCGATGCCCTCGCATGCAGGTTCTTACAGAGAAATCACTCTTTTCTATCGGCAACTTATGCCACCTTAAGATGAGTTCCCTCGGGAGTCTCAATCTGAAAGGTAACTTTCAAAAACCAGCCTAAAAAACAAGATACAAAATTGTGTTTCTATGTGTAAACTTTTCAAAGATATCAGGAGCACAGAAATGCAGCACCTACCTCCTTCAAACTACGCGCGAGATCTGTTCTCGCCAGGCCAATCCACGACGTTCGGACACGTGGGCGGGGTATGTTAAGGGAGCTGGTCGGCATATAAATATGCTCTAGAAACCGTCATAACGCTTAACGCATATGATTCCAAGCCACAGAAGCGTCCATGTATTCGCAGCCGGTACCACGGTACTCGCTCAGCGCGACCTGATACCATTACATTACTTGATTAGACTTAACATGGTTAAGTCCCCTACATTCATTGTATTTATTTTTAATTGTTTTGTCAGAATACATGTTGTATATATTGTAAATATAAAATTGTAGCTTTATGACGCCCTGTTCTATAAGAACAGTTGAAGTAGGGTTTTTCTGTAGTTTTCCCTACATAACTACATCTATCAACAACTTCTGCAACATGTACACCCAAATAGCAGGCTTTATGCCAATCTCTTAGTATTATAACTTTGAAGGGGCAACCCATGTAAAGTGTAGCACCAAACGAACAATACCACATACCTAATAGATTAAATAGGTTTAACAGCGACCCCCTATGGGTGACGCCACCTGCTGACCACTAAGGCAATGCAGAAACATTGCCCGGCTTAACAGCAGTGTCAAGTTCAATGTCATTCTTACTGTTAGTTATGTAGTTAAGAAACCTGTGTAATGAACAAATTAATATATGATGATGATGATCTTTACCGGACATATGACTGAGATCCGCAGAAAGAACGCTATTGCCCAAAAAAGTTTAAATATGCTCATCAGACCAAGATCTTTTCTGAGCCTGGCAAATAAAGTAAACATCTACAGAACTATTGTCAGGCTCTAATGTATGGAGCCCCTATATTCTGTGGCGAGTATGCACAAAAAGGTACTGCAGGTTATGCAGAACCGGTACCTAAGAGCGGCCTTCTCGGCGAGCCGATATACTAGAGTCATGGACTTGCATTCATGGTCGAATCTTGACACGGTCGAGGAGTATATCGACAAGGTTTCCTGCAAGTTCTATGACTCTGGTATACGCGGCTCGCCACTAACGGCAAACATATCCAATGTGCGCTACGACCCACAGAATAAACCTAAGCATGGGCCCATACACAGGGCAACGTCTCTGTTTTACCAGAACCCAAGGCCGCCTGAACAATAATAAACGCACATAGCGAGTATAAGACCAGCACAAAAGACAGGACACAGACATACTGACTGGCTGTCCTGCGCGCTCCGCTGGAAAGCGATCTTGGCGAAGCTTGCTTAATCTTTGCTCCTTGATTGAATGGGCAATGCCCAATACGCAATCTCCAGCTACACATCCCTCACAATAGGGCATCTTGATGCTACCTACATAAAAGCCAAAGAAACGTGAAAGGTTTTTTCAAATTGTGTTTTTCCTCTGTTCTAACCGTCACACATTTAGCACTCAAAACAAGCCTGCATTACATCAGCCTTTCGGTAATACACACTGAACCAGGCTTAAAGGGTAGGTGACCCGGGGAAGCAAATTGCAGTGGTATAAACGGCACATAGATAGGTTTATAGGTAGGTTAGCTAGCCCTAGGCGTGTCAGCGATGCGCCCCTACAAATCACGTCTGACTAGATGTGAAAGGCGGCGCTAGCTGCGTGTAAACGCGACTCCTTACGAAGCCACCAAAACTGTAACTTTATGAAATAAATGATGTTGTTGTTGAGAGAGGCTGGCAGTCCGAAGAACGGCAGTCTGTCCGTCATGCCAAACTCTGTCGAATGTCTTCAAAATATCCAACGCAATCACTCGAGATTCTCTGTAGTTCTCAATTGTAATATTCGCAGTTCTTTAACACGGTGGAAGGTATTCCGTTCGGTCATGATGCCTTTTGCATATCTAGTTCTTTGAGGATTTTGCGAATATCACGGCGATGAAACTTACATGTCAGACATGGTAGTGTTGATGTTCGATATGGTGGGGAGAGCCTTACCATGGGGGACGTTTAAGGTAGAGTGCGATGAAAAAATTTTGGCGAGCATGTTTGCTTTCCTTGACTGTAGTCGCCGTGATGCCGCGTTGGTCTGTCAAAGGTGGGAGAGAGTAACAAATTAAAAGTTCCATTATATAGGAGTATGGCGATAAAAAACGTTTTAGGGCAAGAACAGACGGGCCACTCTGTGGCGACACAGAGGGACACGGCTCAAGCGCGAGTATCTGCTTCTTCGTGTCGCTACTAAGTCGCACCCGAGGTCGCACCACTTGATCGCTCGTGTGGTGATTTAGCGACGCTACATTCGGTAAATAATTTGTTGTATCTAGTGACCAAAAATTAGGTTTGTAAAGGATTCCGACGAAGAAGCACTGGTTCTGCTTCTAGGTCTTCTCTTTCGACGTCGACGTCGACGTAGCGACGTAAAAGAAGATTATTATGAATGCACCCAGTACGCAAAAGTCTTTTGGGCAATATATACATTAATGACAAAATTAAGAGCAGATTCTACAAAGTTTTTAATTTCTTTCAGGGTGTCACAGAAAACTTTTGATGAGTTTTTTGGCTTACTTGAATCACATATTAAGAAAAAAGATACATATATGATATGTCGCTGTGTACACAATAAAAATCTAATGATGATTGAAAGAAAGACGCCGAAATTGGCCCGTCTGAATGAGTCAAATCACACTACTTATCATCGCCACCAGTCGCGGGGACAAGCTTCTTCGGGCGACGGCCGCGCGCCACTCTCGCTCGTCTGAATAAAACACACTACTTTATATGAGAAAACGCGACTTTGTGGCGCCACTCGGTGCCGCCACAGAGTGGCCACTCTGTTCTTGCCAAAAATCATCTTTCTGAGGGCTGCAATGTGTTAAAGAGGCAAACAAAGTAGTTTTTGGCTGATAATGCATATTACAGTTTTAGAGAATTTTATAATGACTCTTTAAATTAAATGTAGTTTTGTCTTGTTTGTCTTTATCTGTTCCATTGCGTTGTATTTTCTCTTTTTTTATCTCTCATTTTTCTTTTTTTTTGCTGCTCTGTGAACTCGTTTTATACCCCTAATCTAGTTTTAGCTTAATCTTAATAGACTTTTATGAACTTTATATTCTTTGTGATTTTAAATTATATTTTTGTAACGGCTTTGCCAACAACTATATAATGTTACTATAACATTAAAGCTACCTTTTGACCGAGCTTTTGACTTTGACTTTGAGGTTTTTGTAAAGTTATTACTTACTGCCTTTGCTACCGACCAGAAATTCTTGGAGCCACTGGGGCATTGCAAAGGTTATTCCTAATCCTTTGATTGTATCTGTCCTTAGTTTTGTCAAATCACGCGTTAGTTAGCCCAACATATTTGACTTTATTTTTTGGAAGAATGGCTGTATTGCCTAATATTAGGGGTGTAACGTCAATGTTCTTCTTCCTGCGGGAAATTATAATCAGTTCCGTTTTGTTAGGATTGAGGTTGATCTTCCACCTCATGTAATATGGAACCAGGATGTCCATATGCTCACTAATACTTGATTTTGCTACTTCAGCTATAGGATTCCGGGAATAGATCGCTGTATCGTCAGCGAACAGGGCTTTACGGGTATTAGGATGAGACGGGATATCTGCTATAAGTATAAAGATTGAACAGTAGCGGCGACAATACGGTACCCTGTGGCACCCCTGCTAACAGTCTTCTGCTACCAGAGGTTTGATTGCCAATTCTGGTTGAGAAGGTACGTCCGGCAAGATATAACTCGATGAGCGCTACTACATACAGTGGCATGCTGTAATTTGCCAGCAATTTATAGAGCAGCCCATCGTGCCATACCCTGACAAACGCCTTCTCAATGTCCAGCAATAGGAGAGCAGTAGACTGCCCATTGTTGAACCCCTCATAAATATTGGTGGCTAACTTCGCTGCCAGCATGACAGTGCCATGCGGGCCTCGAAAGCCAAATTGCTCGGAGGGTATTGTTTAGTTGTTCAACCACCCTGTTTAGCCTTGGCAAGATAAGCCTCTCGGCTACCTTCCCAAGGGTACTTAGCAGGGATATAGGTCTGTATGAAGAAGTCAGTGATGGGTCTTTTCCCGGTTTAGGGAAATGTATGATGCACGCTACTTTCCATGGTTGAGGGAAGTGTTGCAGCCGGATTACCGCGTTAATAATATGCATTTAATGAATGAGTGTTTTCGTGGGAAAATTTTTAAGGGTTATGTTCGGAACTTTATCCAAGCCGGGCGCTTTGTTTCTGGGAAGATGACAGAGCGCTTTGCGGAGTTCCGTCGGTGTGATTCTCAATTTATCAAGCACGAATGGAGGGATAGGATATTTATGTTGTCTAAAAATATTTACGGCTTGACTGTAGCGTCCTTGTTCCGGCAGGGTGTCAGGAGCCTCGCTGTAGACGTAATCTTTTCGCAGCAGACTGACGTGTCGTCAGTGCCGAGGCAGACGTCAAGCCAAGGAAAATCTAGGTAGAACTCTCTTAGATCATACCAGTTTGCACAATTGTAATGCCAGATTTTACGAGGCAATGGCGGATCTTGCTTTCACCATGCAAGGTATAGTGTAGGATGGTTAAATCACTAACTCAGAGGGACTATAATGACTTCATCGGCATTGGGTTAGTTTGGGTTAGCGAAATATAAACAACAACTTTTCCAATTTTTGAATTTTCATTTGAAGTAAAAAAGCTCAATCTCGCTTCCCAGCCACTATGAACTACGCGAATCCATATCGTCTCTGCGTTTGCTGACTTTTTTGAAATTGTCTATGGGTGCTCTGAGCACATTGAATTCATATTTCAAGCACTGCATTATTTCTGAATAGTATGGTTTTTACAAGCAACGCTCAACTGCTCCATACCTTGTGATGGATCAAAACTGTGTGAAATCCAATGGAAACAGGATACTAACTAAGTCGACACTATTTACACCGATCCATCTAAGAACAGCGTCTACCATCCACTTCTGTTGACAAAACTCTCTGAAATTGGAATTACAGGAAACTACTTGGCCTGAATCCAATCTTAACTCTCTGCGTCTATAGCATGCTATATTGATGATTTACTATGTTTTGTGTCATATTGTGTAACTTTAAGCTTATTTTGTGACCAAGTACATCAATTATGCAGGGTTTCTTTTTAAAATAAATTTTTCAGTGTCATATTTTATTAGTTAAATAGGCATTTCTTTTATTATACCATTTGGAAATTTATTATTCTGTGATGTAATTGTGAATAAATAAATAAACAAATAAAATACAAATAATAGGTACTAATAATGCCAAAACAAAACAAAATCTCTGACATCCCATTTTATGGATTTTTTTCATTCCCACTTTCCAAAAGAATTTTGTTCAATAATTTGCAGTCTGTCAAAAAGCTGTTTTCAAAGATCTTTCAGATACTTTTGACCTCGTTTTCCGAGCCAGTCCTATTTTGTTGATAAATTAATCTTAGACTGTGAGCCAAGTTGGTAAACATTCTAGCCCTTTTAGTTTTTAGTATATTTCGTTTGGTATTATGTGTAAACACATATGTGTCAAATGACCTCTCATTTTCAGCAGAAGATGGAAGCAGTGCTAGAATTGCAACTGCTACCTTTTATTATGCATGACAGACGTGACACGTATTCTTAAAAACTTTAAAGTGTCTGGTTTGTTTCACACATTCCCAAAACGAATGCTAATTTCGGAAACAATCGCGGCTCACGTCACTATCTACACAATACATACTTTGGTCATAGAACTCAAATTTATACTGAAATCAGAAAAAGGTTGAATTTCTAACACAAAAAGCATTCACTGCCAGATGTAAACTATAATGTCTACCAGAATGGAGAGCTGATTGTATATTAAAAAGCAGCTTACCTATAAGCAATTCCACATCTATAACAAAAATGATGCAATTTGTGCTTCCATACATGATTTGAGAGTTTATATTGGCTATGGCACATTTCTAAACAAACATCACAGACATTGTGCCTTTTCCTTAAGTGAACCATCAAGCGAAATGATGAAGGTAAATCATCACTCACACACATACAGCATCGGAAATGCATATCATACTCCAAAACATATAATCCCGGACACAAATGACATATTAGTTCACTATAACTGTAAAAGTTCGATTTGCACATTATACACAGTAACAAGTTTTTTGAATGAAACTTTCTGTTGTGTAAATATAGGTCCTTATGCACTGTTGTACTATAATGACACTGAAAACATTCGAAAACGTGCGAAAAAGTCACTGCTTCTTCTGAAGCTCCAGAATCCAAATTAAAAAATACAGTCTCTAACTGTTCTAAACACTCTTTAATTCTCATGTTAAAACTTTCTGGTATAAGTTCCTCTTCTGTTATGCTCTTGTTTATTGCAGAATATCGATGTTCTGCCATTGCATGCAAACCAAGTTGTTTTCCATTTACAGCTATTCTACGAGAATGGTTACAATAGATGCATGCAGGTACTGTAACTCTGAGACATTTTTGCAATAAAATTCTTATATCCATTTTATCCAAAGGCTGATCTAACTCTATTTCAATTACTGGTATATCCTGACCTGCTACAGGATACAATGGTAAGGCTGACTCCTCTTTTTCTTCTAAACTTGAATCTTCCTGTGCATGCTCATGAATTTCTTCAATTTGTTCTGAAAAGAAAAAAAACAGATATTGAAAACTCTATCTCTACAATATACAAGATTCTATATCTATCTTCTATAATTCAAAACCGAGTTCAAAACCTAAAACACAGAAACGTGCTTTCTGATAATATGGATATGAGGCTGTAGGCAAGGCTGTAGGTAGGTTCTATATTGTCATCTTTGGCTATGCAAGAACTTTTAAGAGATGAAGGTCTGCAGACTCCCGGAAATTTAGTCGGTACATCAATCTGAAGGCTTTTTTGTAGAACAAAAACCATATTAACCGATCCAAACCTGAATATGATCCCCAAAAACACATTCCATAACGCAAATGGAATTCGATTAATGCGCCATATATCCGTTTTTCGAAATAGTTTATTTCAGTTTAAGATGTGGTTTTCGATTTTAAGTTTCTCATCCATTTGCAATTCTGAAAATCTGTTTATATGTAAAGTATGTATGACATGGGAATCCGAGAGTATATCATTCACTTGAAAGTCAAGAAATTCGCACCACATCATTCTTTAAATTTTATCAGACCCTTGCTAATGACATTTTCCAACGAAGTGGCATCATTGCTCTGCGACAGAATAGTTTCATCCTTAAGAGTTTTCATAGGTCATTTCTGAAGCTTCTGTTCAAGCTTGCTTAAAGTTAAATAGCAAAAAATGGAATAAAGAGGAATAAAATAATATAATAGCGCAAATCAAAGTAGAAACATATAAATCAATAAATCTAGATGGTCAGGAAACCTAATTTGAAGGCTGTTTGACTGAAACAAAAAAAAATTGATAAACTCTTGTAGCCGTCTGGTAATAAGGGACAAATAGGGCGGGGAGTTCCTTGACAAGGTTCCACATGAACTAGTATGAGCGTAGAGACGTCAAACTCGGAAGTTATAAAAAGGTTCAAAAGAAACGGAAAATTAACCATACTCTTTTAAATTCTCGCTCTTCTTTGATACAGCCATACACATTTGCATATACTCCCAATAATAAATTTTAGACACTGCCATAACAAATAATGTAAAAATAAAGAAAGCAAAATTGAAAATAAAAGTTACGGGAATAGTGCGTGCGCGCGAACTTAGGTTAATTTGTGTAGCTTGCTACGTAGAGTCTTGTGACAAGATTGAACAAGATTGCACGCTCGACTTCACGCGACTGCATATGATTTTTCGTGAATGTACGCTACTGCGTGTGACTGCACCAATAACACCATGAGACTGTAATGAATTCCTAAAGACTGTATTACGACTGCATGCATTACATTTGACTGTATCGACTGTATGCGGGACTGCAACACGAATGTATGAGATTTGTACACCTACTGCATGAGTGAAACACCCTTGGAGATGACACAATTCTCTGTCAATTACTATGCGCCGAGGGGCCAACCGCTGATGGTATTTTGGTGTACACTGGCTTGGTATTTTTGGAATTATTTCCATTATTATTTTTTGGTAATATTTGGTATTATCTGGTAATATTTGGTATTATATGGTAATATTTGGTATTATCTGGTAATATTGGGTATTATATGGTATTTTGTCTGGTATTATTGGTATTTTAAGTGGTATTTTATGGTATTTCTTGTACAATTATCTAATATGAGCATGCGCAATAACTATGCATAATTCACAAGGCACATGTCGCAACGTCGCAACTATCTGTTCGATGTCCTATACAGTGTTGCCAAATGCCCGATAATTATCGGAATCTACCATAATTTTTGCTTGATCCTGATAATCGATAATTGCCCACTATCCAATGCTTAATCTACCATAATTTTTAAAAAGTAATATATACAAGAAGGTATATTCGGAAAAAAATTCCAATGGTAATAATAATAATATCTAACTAAAACAGAGTTTTATCCATAATACCGAAACGAAATTTTTTGCACTCGACGCGCGTTTCGCTGACCATGTTAGCATCATCAGGAGATGATTAAGGTAGTCTTAATCATCTCCTGATGATGCTAACATGGTTAGTGAAACGCGCGTCGAGTGCAAAAATTCTGTTTCGATATTGTGGATAAATCTCTGTTTTAGTGCATGTTGCCGAAGGTTCCAAACCCCAACATAGTTATAATAATAATAATAATAATTAGCTCATTATTTCCAACAGGCAAACGCCCAATTACAGGAAATTCACATATACAAATTAAGAGCAAGCAATTCACAAAAATATTGTTATACAAAGAAAAATAATAAAATATAAAATAAATTATAGTTATAATTAAAATAAACTAAGGCTAAATATACGGAATGTAGAGGAACCTTGAGAGGAACGAAACCGATCAAGAACTTTACGAATAACGCAAAGTTAGGGAAACTAAAAAAAAACAAAATAAGCCAAAATAAGAAGTGACAAAGAAGAAAGAAATTAAAACAAGGGAAATACAGATGAAAAATTAAGATAAAGAATGCGGAGATACAGTTAAGGTGGGAAACCCGAGGAGAAACCAGACGCCTCACGCAGATGTTTCAGGACGTTAGACAAGCTGCTGGTATGTATATGAGAGGTGTTTGATAAAAGATTGAAAATTTTGAAATTTTTGAATGGGGCACTGGTATAGAATATTAGATCTAGAAAGGAATGTCAGCGATTGTGAGTATCTGCGCGCAGACAGCGACAGTTTCGTGAATCTAGACAACAAAAGGTTATGATCAAATCCTCGGTCTGGGTAAATACCGTCCTCTCTGAACATAAGATACGTGAGAAATTGCCTCTGCACAGCCTCCAACGAATCAATGTGGCAATCATACCACGGACACCATACAAGTGACCCATAATCCAGCCTTGGTCTAAAGAAGGCGTAATATAACAGCAAGCAGTTTGATAACAAAGATGTTGGTAAAATTTGTGCAGGATAATCTCGAATATTTTGGAGAAGTTACATGGAGATAGGACGATAACTCAATAACATGGGACAGACTATTGCAACCTTCCAGGTTTCGGGAAAAATGCCCAGTTCCAGGATCAGATTGAATATATGACACAGGGGCTCGCACAAAACGATGGAACAGTCTCTAACAATGAAGTGGGATGCCGTCTGGGCCAGGGGTGTTGTTTTAAAGTTATTTGCTTGCTTCAACTATATCATCAGTAGTTATTGGCGGAACGTGGATGCTATCGGAATACTGACTGCATTAACGGCTCAATATTTGCAGGCTGGTGGGAATCTTTGTACACACTTTGAAAATAGTTGGAAAAAGCCGGTCCGTGGTAAGAGTGATTAGTGTCTTTCACAGTGGCTGGAATGCGGAATTGAGCTATCTTGCTTTGAATAAAAGACCAGAAGTTTGATGTATCAGAAGCTATGCTTGTTTCGGCATGCCGGAGCCGGATATATTCCCTGTATCTTGTCCGAGCTCGATTTAATTAAGCTGCGCAAAGATTTGTATCTGGCGAGGTAAAATGGAGATTTAATGAGTTTTAAAGTCACGGCAGGCCTTTTCTTTTTTGCATACATTGTCAATGAATTCCTTGGTAAACCATGGAGGAAAACGCCTACGCCACGGAAGTGCACAGGTAGCGAATATGATATTTAGAATCTCATAAAGACTCTGGCATGAGTTACCGACAAATTTCTACCTGGATATCATTAGTAGAAGGAGGTGTGTAAACAATAAATATATACAATATAAAATAAGAAATACCGTTACAAAAATAACAGGACAATAAACAATATAAATTTTATGCACTTTCGATTATTAAGCTGAATTTCTAAACGTTTTTTTATGGTAGTGATACACACACTAAAGGGAGATCCTATGGCGCTCGACGAGCGGTGTGTGAGCGAAGGTGTTGATTGACACGCATTCTTGAATCGTTGTAGGTTGTAATTAGGGGGAAACAGATGTCCTGGGAGTGAGTTCCACAGTGATGCAGTGCGCCAGACAAAAGAGTTTTTGTAAAGCGATGTTCTAGGTCTTTCCAGTTGTACGACATACTGGTGCGCTCTTGCCGTCTGTCGTGACTGTCTGACAGGCGTTGCCAGGGGCGGGATGGGGCGGGCCAAATCCTGTGAACATCTGCCGTGAAAGTATCTGTAAAACAGGGACATGGCCACATGTCTGCGGTGCTCTAGACTATCCAGATTCCGGTTCAACTCCGAGTCGCCGACAAGACGCACAGCTATCTTCTGAATGGAATCCAGCACCTTTAGGGTGTGCCGAGGGGTGTGCTTTGGTGCGGCACCCCAGATGTGTGAGCAATATTCTCAGCACGGTCTTATTTGCGCTTTGTAGAGCAAGAGCAACTGCTGCGGTGAACACAGTTTTTTGTTGCGAAATAGCGCACCAAGCTTCTGAGAGGCTGATTTTGCGATGTTATCAACGTGGCCATGCCAGGACATATTGCTGTTGACCGAGACACCCAGCAGTCCGATTAACGAGAATGAAGGAATGGTCGATCCTGCTATAATGATGTCAGAGCCCGCCGTATTGGCCTTCTTGGATAACTGGCTGCTTGGGTCTTTGCTGCATTGAACTGGATCAAATTTCTGTCGCCCCAAATTTGAACTTTCTCCAGGTCTTGATTAATTGCTGTAATCTGCCTCTGTCTGTGGTGCTAAGTCTCAGTCGCTGGGTAAGATTTTTCTGATCTAAATTGGAAGACAAGGGTACTGTCATCTGCAAAACTGTAAACAGGTTTTTTTCGTTTCGTTCAGCAGGTCGTTAATATAGATGAGGAACAGAGTTGGTGAAAGAATTGCGCCCTAAAGCACGCCCGCGTAATTAAATTATTTAGGTATTATTAGGTAATATTTGGTATTATTTGGTATTATTAGGTATTATTTGGTATTATTTGGTATTTTTTGGTATTATTTGGTATTATTTGGCAATTTTTACGATATTTGGTATTTTTTTTATATAATATTGGTATTTTCTGGTATTTTTGGTATTTTGTTTTGGTATTTTTGGTATTATTTGTCAAATATGGTATTTTAGTGTACAAATCCTAGTCAGCGGTTAACCCCTCGCTATGCGCCATCTCTGTATAATAGACTGCCGGTACAGTACAAGAATATGCCCGAGAATAGGTTTAAGATCTCACTTAAAAAATTATTGATTGAAAGAGCCTTCTATAGCATCGACGAATTCTGCAGTGGAGTTTCGTATACAATGTAAAGCATAAGATTTTTTAATGTGTTTTGTAAAATGTAAAATGTTATGTAATGATTTTATCTTGTTAGTTCTAGCAATCTGTAAGGTTTATATGTGTAAAGTTTTTAATCTGTTTTTAGTTAGAAATAAGTCTTTTATATGACATTTTATGACGAGAGTAAAAATCTTTTGTGATTTATTGGCTTGAAATATATTTGAATTTGAAAAAAAAAGTAAGCTACTTACTTGGATGTGCCCTGAGAATGTCCACATTAAATGTTAAATGCACAAAGAGCAAAGATCGAATGTCGAGAAATGGAAAGGGGAAAGGGCTATTGCTGAAAGTTTGGCTGTAGCAACTACTTACAACGAAATGAAGCAATATTTTTTACTTCGCTACATGAAGCTGATATCAAAATTAATGAAATTACGAGAATAGAAATCCTCAGGGTATTTAAAGGTGGTGTTAAGCGTTTGTTAATTGAAATGGAGCCATTTGGCGATTTTCTGGATGATGTCCAAGCTATGTAAAATTAGAATAAGACAATATTAGTTGTGTTTTGTTGAATGGTGTTGTCAAGACTGATCAGATTTATTTTATGTGAAATACATTTCTCTTGGAATGTATGTATACCACATTTTGGGTGGGGGGCTTCAGGGATGTGGCAACATTGCAGGAGACGACCCGCCAAGTGATGCTGTGAAAAATAACTGTAAATATTGTAAAAATAACGTAGAAAAAACAGTGGTTAAGTGCACAATTTGTGAAGCAGTCTATCATCCATCGTGTTTCTTAAGGATAGCAGGATTGGTGGTAGTAGGCAAAAAAGTAATCTAAATATGAAATTTTTGTTAAGTACATCAACTTTTAATTTCTTTGGTTCTCGATTTTTCTTAAACGTTACGCTACTGGTGAATGTTTTTTTCTTTTATTATTAGTCTACTTGCCAAGAAACTTCAAAATTTATTTAAGATAGAAATTAGTTACATAGTTGCATAATGTTTCAGTTTTCCAGAGATAAAAGCTAGTTCAAGTATTAGTTTGTTGCAAACACATTTAAACACTTTTGGTCCAAAATAATTGTCCACAATAATTACAATAATTAAATACAATTCAATTTAATTCAATTTCAATTTATTTCAACTTTTAGGATTCACATTTTGTACATAACTACTCCTAACCAGGTACAATACTATATATAAATTTAGTTTGGTATGTCCATAAAATTCAATAGTAGACACCTAGGTGCAGAAACACCCGTATGTGTCGGAACCTAAAAGCAGGCAAACTTATAATAATAATACTGTACAATATTTATATTTAAATGCATACATATATTCTTTATCATGTATTTCTATATGTGACACACATCACCAAACACGCTTACAATCTTGATTATTCTTGATGACTAAATCACTCAAATAATACCGAAAATTTTTCCGTATTTCGATAAACATACTGATTACACTTTTTACTAAAAGTTTTTATATTCTTTATTGATTTTATATCCTTTGGAAGTAAATTAAATGATTTTGGGGCTAAGTAATCTATAAACTTTTTATTTGCAGTAGTTAAATTTTTAGGCAATTTAAGTTTTTTATCTGCTTTAGTTCTTGTTTCAATAGTGTGATCTACATAGTTCAGTTTGGACTTACACCGATAGACAAAATTACATATACAATTAATATATAAAGTTCTAATACTGACAGTATCTTCCGAGAACAATAAGCTAGTTGGGAATCTTTTATTTTTTTTAAATATAATTTTAAGGATATATTTTTGTGTTATGTTCAACTTATTTAGAATTGTGCTATAAGTACCACCCCAAACAATTATCCCGTATCGTATTAATGACTCCACAAACGCTTTATAAACCATCACCAATGTTTTTTCATTTAGGAATTCTCTTAATATATAAAATTTATGTATGAGCCTACGTATTTTATTAGAAACATAGTCTATATGTTGTCCCCACTTCAAAAACTGGTCAATCAGCACACCAAGATATTTTGTGTGAGTTACCCCTGCAATTTTATCAATACCAATAATAATATCTGTGAAATTGGGTTGACCAGCTCTCGTCAGTGAAAATGCTATGTAATTTGTTTTACTTAAATTAAGTGATAGTTTATAAGTTTGTAACCAATTCATAACAAGTTTAAAACCCTTTATTGCATTATTCTTAGCTTCTTCCCAGTCTTTGCCAGCAAATATTATAGCCGTATCATCAGCATAAGATATAATTGTTCCTCCTATATTTTCTGTCAAAAGAGCGTTAAGATAAGTGATGAAGAGGATCGGACCCAAAACGGTTCCCTGTGGAACACCAATCCTGATCACCTGCTCGTCACTTAATGTATTATTGATTTTAACCATTTGCAGTCTTTCTTCTAGATAATGTTTTATTAAATTGAGTACAGTTCCTCTTACGCCGTAGTGTGACAACACAGTTAAAAGTTGACTGTGTGGCACCGTATCAAAGGCTTTAGCTAGATCAATGAAAATACCCAAGCATTTTGTACCTAGGTTTAGGTTTTTTATTACCTCCGAAGTGAATGCATACAAGGCATCTCCAGTACTAGATCCCTCTAAAAAACCGAATTGATTTTCTGCTAAAATTTTATTTTTCGTAAAGAATGTCACTAGACGATGCTTCATGCACTTTTCAAATATTTTTGCAAAGTTAGTTATTAAGCTAATAGGCCGATAGTTTTTTATTTTAGAATGTTCTCCACTTTTATATATTGGGCAAACTATAGATGTTTTGAAGCTTTTAGGGACAATACCTGTTTTAAATATGGTGTTTATGATATGTTTTAGTGGGATTAAAATGTTTTGGTGTGTTTTTTTTATTATATTTGTAGCGATCCCATCAAAACCAGGAGAACTATTATTTTTTAATGAAGAAATATGTTTAATTATTTCATTATGACATACTGGCTGTAGATACATAGAATGTGACAGTGAATCTCTCAGATGACATGGCTTGCCGGCAGTAGGAATTTTCTTTTCCATTTCGATTCCAGTATTAATAAAGTAATTATTAATGTAGTTACTCATTTCACCATCACTAACAAAAGATTGTCCATTATCATTTAATATCTCAACTTTATTATTTTTTTTTGTTATGTTTTCGCACGTAGCGTCTTTTATGATCTCATACATTTTTTTAATATTATTTTTATTTTCTGTGATTTGTGCCCGATAAAAATTATTTTTTTGTTTAGAGATTAGTTTTGTCAAAGTGTTCCTATATTGTTTATATTCATTTTCTAGTGCTACACTATAATTTTTTAATAATTTTCTTTTTAATTTGTCTCTATGTTTAATTGATATGATAAGACCATTAGTGATCCACTTTTTAATTTTTTTGTGATGTTTTACTTCAGTTGAGTATCTTTCCGTTCCCTGGCTTATTATGTTGTTATACAATGAAAGAAACATTTCCGTGGAACTCTCCGGGTTCTGATCACTGGTTACCGCTGTCCAGTCTTGTGTTTGTAATAAGTTATTGATTTTTTCTAGGTCAGTCTTTGTTTTGTTAATTGTAGTTATTTTTGCATTATTATTTTTTTCTGAAGTGTTTTGTGTTACGTTGAGTAGGATTGGTGTATGATCTGTGATATGACTATCTATAATAAAAGTTTGGAAGTTTATGTTTTTTGTTGTTTTTCTGTTCCTGATAAATAAATGATCCAAACAAGTTCCAGTGTCAAAGCGAGTAACCGAATTTATATAGGACTGAAAACCCAATTGTGTTATGGCCGCTATATACTCAAAACTGTCGTCATCCGACGTATTCAATATATTAATATTTGCATCACCGATGTACACTTCAATGTCATTGTTTTCATTGATAGTGTCTAGATAATGTTCTATGTCGTAAATAAAGTCTTTCTTTGGAATCGGTGGTGGTTTATAAACAGCGGTAATACCTATATTTAAAGCATCCTTTTTACATGTTAATCTGCTAATAGTCGCTCTAGAGTTAGGAAGTTTATGAGAGCAAAAACTTACATTAAGATCAGACCTTACCAATATAATTGTGCCATCATTTCTGTTATAGTCACCATTATTGTGGAAAGTTGTGTATCCATTTATATTGCACTGCTCTAATGCGACATTTTGAAATGTCTCAGTTAATACTATAAGATCTAAAAAGTTAAGGTTGTAAGCCTCTAACATAAGTAGTAAGTTATCAAAGTTATGATTGGCACTCCTTATATTGATATGTAAAACACTTATTTTTGAATTTTTTAGTTTAATTGACTCAAAAAGTTGGTCCTTATCCACTAACTGTCCGCTATTATTAGTACTGTCTTCTATACTTTCTAAAACTTCCTCCACTTGTGACTGAACCATCAGTCATAATAGTTTATGCGGCTCTTCAGAATCTTTATTTGGTATAACATCGATGGACAGTCTGGATCTGCTGCTGAGTGATCCACCTTGTAGTTTTTATTGAATCTCGAGTTAGCCGTGGTACAGTTTATGCACTTTCTTAGAGACTTGTTGCATATGGACATGTCGTGCGCTCCAGAACAGTTACCGCAGGCAATTCCATTGGTACATTCATTACTGGAATGGTAGAATCCTTGGCATTTGAAGCATCTCTTTACATACAGATCTTCGTAAATGGGATAACGTTCATAATTCAGATAGATTTTACCTAAATTGATAGCTATTGTAAAAACTTTAGGTGAGCACTCGGCATAAATGTTTGAATAATTCTTGTTTTTAATTTTCTTCATGTATGTTACCCTAAAAGTGTCATCCTGCCTGATCCATGTATTTTGTCTGCGGATTGCCTGTTCAATCTCCTGTAGTTCTTCATTTCCAACATAGCCCACTATCTTGATTTTAGGGGCCTGTTTAGTACTTTCCTTAATATCATATGCACACCCCAACTTCTGTGTAGCCGTTTTTTTGAAATTCTCCATCTCCAATTTTGTGGGGCATTTAACAACAATATTTCCCCCCTTAGTACTTTTTATGCTCTTAATCCCAACTTTAATTTCAGACGGATTAATTTTGGTTTTGATAGTATTCATTGCCGTTTGACTATTTTGACCTTCTGTGGGTTTTATGATTATTGTGTGGTCTTGAGCGAGTGGAGTTTGCGCCTGTAGTACAGCTGAGTATGTAGCTCCCATATTAAGTTGAGTATCTGGGTGTTTCTTAATGTTGGCAATGTCACCTTTCAGTTCCACAATGTCCTTCCTCATTGCATCTATTATACTGATTAGATCGGCTGTTCTGGCCAAGTAAGCTTTGCATGCCATGCAAACCAGAACTAGGACACGTTTTTGCAAAGGCATACATCTAATTTCAGAGCCACTTAAGCCCGCACATTGTTTATGAATATTACCCAGGCATAAATCGCAGGTGTAAACAGGAATTGGAATGACTGACTGAATAATGATTAATTTCATATGTCAGAGTGAAGTAAAATTATTGCTATTTATTTTTATTCCAAATGCACTGCCTACTCTTCAAGACCAAATATTTTATAAGGCTTTTTAGGATACTTGGATAAGTATATTTTACTCATCGGGTGCAAACGATAAACTCGACGATAAATAAATTATTAGTTGTTTTACATGAAATGAAAAGAGTTGGGTCCATTCCTAATTTTGATTGGAAAAAAATTTGGACCGAAGGTTTTAAATGTGTTTGTAACAAATTGATACCTAAACTGGCTATTATATCTGGAAAAACTAAAACATTAAGCAACTATGTAACTAATTTCCATCTTAAATAAATTTTAAAAGTTACTTGGCAAAAATACTAATAAGAAAAGAACAAAACATTCACCAGTCGTGCAACGTTTAAGAAAAAAATCGAGAAAAAAAATATATATATAAGCGGTCAATCATCGTGAGGCAGCAGCGGAACCCAAGGTCTAACGGGGTGCGCTAATGAAAACTTTACACCTCGGTTTTCCGGCTTTAAAATGAAAATGTGGAACGCTCGGAACCGTCGATTTCTGATTCTATGGGAACGCTTGTTGTGAATATTTTTAACCTTGTCACTTCAACCCCTAGGGGTGATGAGCTCCTCTAAAATTTTAAATGGAATAGGGAGTCGTCTGATGCAATAGTACATCCACACCACAGTTAATGGGCGGAGCAAGAGAAAACGCATATCCGTTCCGGGGCTCAACCAAGTAAAATTAACCCAAGCTAACCCAAGGCATGCCTAAAATCACTTCTAATTTAGCACAAAAAGTTACTCGCTTTGTTTTTACATTTTTCAAATTTCATAAATTCTGTCACTTTTGTGCATTTCTATTGGTTTAATTAAGTTCCATAACAGAACTGTGGTGTGGATGTCCTTTCGCTCATCTGATACGCATTTAAAGATCCTTTACAGGCGTAGCCGACTATCAAAATCGACCTCTCCTATTGGTCGATCCATCTTGTATTACAATAGGTTTGTTCTAGCAGCGATTTCAAACGGTTTCAAACCGTACGGAGTTTGCGCATAGCCATATAAGCGACGTTTAAATCGTTATGCGCAAACTCCGGACGGTTTGAAACCGTTTGAAATCGCTGCTAGAACACACCTTATATGTCTTCGTGATGCAATCAGTTTGTCACAAGAGCTCTCGTGGTGTAGAGGTTTAGATAGTCGGGTCCCACCTGGAAAACACGGGTTCGAACCCCGTTGCTTTTTTTATTATTTTTTAAAGATTATGTTTCTAAACAGCTTTTTTTCTAGATTTTGGTTATGTCTCGGGTTAGCACCTGGTTGATTTCCTTTTCTTGAGCCCCGTAGCGAGCGAAGCGAGCGGAGGGCCATGCGGATCGACCAATAGGAGAGGCCGATTTTGATATACTCGGCTACGCCTGCAAAGGATCTTAAAATTCTTAAAATGCGTCTGATACATCATTTTAAAAATCTTTTGACCATTATTACAACTGCCGAGTTTGACGTCTCTACTCTTATTTCTGTTTATGTGACATCTAGTCAACATTTAGGAAAAGTGTTACTTCTTCATTAATCATTAATTAACTATAAGAGCTAGCAACTATTTTTACAAAGTTGGTAAATGTAATGAGGGTCAAAGGGCCTTCGGAGTAAAGTATTACTCAATCATTGTAATTGAGGTGTTTTTAATATGGTAGGTACTGGAGATTCAGCAATACCAAATTTCGAAGGTCAGTTGACACTGATTACATCTACTAACTTTGTAATCACTGCTCTCATTAGTTAAGTAATAATTAATTAAGAAATAAATACTTTTTCTATATTTTGACAAGGTCTCACATGAACGGGTATGAGCGTAGAGACGTCAAATAACGTTCAAAAGACCTTCAAAATGAGATACCACTCGACTCCTTTTTTAACCCATTTCAAATTTTAGGAGTGAAGCTCGAAGCTCCATCACCCTAAGGGGACTGAAGTGACAAGGTTGAAAACAGGCACGAATCAGAAATCGAAGGGTTTTCCAAATTTTCATTTTATTTAAAGAAGAAAAATCGGGGTGTAAAGTTTTCGTTGGCCCACCCTGTATATCGAGCGTTATGAATTTTATGAAAAAACTGATTGTACGTTAAAATAATTATAAGATACAGTTTTTGCCTTCGCAATATAATTAACCGTTCTCAAAATACGAGGTATGCCTCAAAAGTGCAAATTCAGGGAGAACCCTGTATCTAAAAAACGATGGTGGCTATAAAAATCTGTTTACCGTATATTTCGTTTCACAAAAAAAGCAGCAACGTGTTGAGAAAACCGTACCCTGCTAACTTTAAAATTAATGGAGCTACCCCGCAAGTACAACGAAATCCGGATACCCTGTACAAAGACCACGAGAGCTTCAGTTCCCAATTTATTTATCGTAAAGGTATCACGGTCACCGTGTGATTTGTAGAATTAACCAAACACCGAAAATTTAGTTTAGAAAGTGCCACTTTTCCGCACTAGTGCGGAAAAGTACTTTTCCGCACTACTTTTCCGCACTGCTTCGGAAAAGTAAAAATATCAAAAAAAGTATACAAATTTGTCACACAGTAACTTCTATATTGATAATACCAAATTTAGGGGAACGCGTCATGTTCGTTATAACAAAGCGGAAAACTAATTATAATTATTAAAGAATTATTATACAAAAGAAATATACCTACAAATTTGGGACACCCAATATCATAAATATCAATAACTGCTATTAATAATAACATAACAATTAGTAGGCCACGTCAGTGTCAGTTATAACAATTAGCGTATATGTCAAATTTTGCCTTTATCGCCCTGCCAACTTACTGTCAACAATTCGAATAAATTAAAAACGTCAACTTAAAGCAAGACGCGTTTATGATATTGTGATCCAAAAAAACTAATAGCATCAGCGATCAACTTACAGAATGCATCAAATTGCCAATTTACTATTAATATTAATCATAAGTAGTAGAATAGATTATAGTTTCTCTTTATGCTTTAATAAAAATTAATAAAATTTCAATATGTTGTTTCTTTATTTTTACATGTTCTTTCCGCACGCAAGTAGAAAAAATAGCGTTCCTAACTCGTGCGGAAAGTGTCTTTTCCTCACTTGATTGCTTGGCCGAACTCCGCTACGCGTCGTTCGGCCAACTGCAATCGCGTGCGGAAAAGTGGCACTTTCCGCACTAGTTAGGAAATATACTATATGAGCTCTTGACTATAATGGGATAATTGATACAACAAAAAATCATTAACCATCCAATCAAAATTATGTCTAAGCACAAATTCTAAAAAATTAAAATTTATTATATAACTTTTTCCGGCTTTTATATTATATTCATCTGTGTCAACCAAAACACAACCTCACAAAATCGCCTTAAAGTCACTATGTAACCAAAAGAATACAATTGTAATATTGTGTATTGGAATATTTGAAAATAAATAAATAAATAAATAAACCAAATGATGCCGCTTTATAAGCAATATCTGACAAAATTAGTAACGTCTGCGTAGCAAGCTACACAAATGAACCTAAGCGCGCGCACGCGCTATTTCCGTAACTCTTTTATTTACTCGTGTCTCTACGGTCCAGTGAATTGCATTCAGCAGGTTTTTAGTACAGTGGTCAGATCCTGTGCTTGTGATACGGAGCGGCCCGGGGTCGATTCCCGTCGGTGACGAGACTTATTTTTTTAAGGTTATGTTTGTGTCTTTTTAAATGTAGGCTAGTATAGGTTAGTTTGGTTTGGTTGTGCCTCGAAGCGAGCAGAGGGCCATTCGGGAAATTAACCATACTCTTTTAAATTCTCGCTTTCCCTTGATACAGCCATACACATTTGCATATACTCCCAATAATACATTTTAGCTCCTGCCACATCAAAATTACAACAAATAATGTAAAAATAAAGGACACAAATTTGAAAATAAAAGTTACGGAAATAGTGTGTGCGCGCACACTCAGGTTCATTTGTGTGGCTTTCTACGTACAGTCTTGTGACAAGATTGAACAAGATTGCACGCTCGACTTCCCGCGACTACATACGATTTCTTCTGAATGTACATGGAATGTACGCTACTGCGTGTGACTGCACCAATAACTGCATGGGTCTGCAAGGAATTCCTAAAGACTGCATTACGACTGTATGCATTGCATTTGACTGCATGAGACTGTATCGACTGTATGCGGGACTGCAACACGAATGTATGAGATTTGTACACCCATTGCATGAGTGAAACACCCCTTGACCCAAGCTAACCAAGCTTCGCGCAATCTTTCTTCACGCAAATGCATAGTGGTTTAAACGAGACGAAACTAACCGAAACTAATCAGAGCTAACCTAAACTAACCCAAACTAACCAAAACAAACCCAAACTAACCAAAGCTAACCCAAGCTAACCGAAATTGTTTCGCCTAGGCTTGCGTAAAGCGGAAGTGCGTAGTGGCTTAAACGAGACGAAACTAACCCAAACTAACCAAAGCCAACCTAAACTAACCGAAATTGTTTCGTCTAGTCTTGCGTGAAGAAAGGCTTGCGCTTTGCGGAAGCCTTTCTTCACGAAAGAGCGTAGTGGCTTAAACGAGACGAAACTAACCGAAAGTAACTAAAGTTAGCCCAATCTAACCCAAGCCATTGTTTATATACAGGGAATAGTTGTTCAACCTCGATCCGAAAAAGGGCCTCACCGGTAGATGGCGTCCGGCCTGAAATGTGCCCATTAGAGAATTTCAAGAAATTACTACGCGTCCTACGAGAGACGTTGCAAGGAGGGAGATCCTACATTTCTATTGGTGCATTGCCAAGGGCTGTTACCTGGCGGCGCGACGTGGAGCCGCGTGGACGACTGTTTCTAATTCCGAATATCTCGTTGTTTACTTTTATATTTTTCCGCCATTGTTCAACTTGAAGAAGCTTTACTTTGTAAAATGTTTGGGTTGTAATGATTAATTTTGTGCTCTTTGTTTTAGGCTGAGTAAATTGCGATTATCTATCTACGTTTTTTTCTAGATAAGTACAAAAGTACCTACTTCTTTTCTTTTGTAATTTTTGTCGGAAATCAGAATATTGCAATAGCAGTTTCGAAGTTTAATACACAGAACAGGTTTAATTAAATAGGATGAACATTTTTATAACAATCACATATATGTATAAGGGATAGGGCAAATCTTTACATCTACTTTTTTATATCCATCAGTATGCTTTCTCATAATTTTAACGTTTATTTTGTAGGTACATAAGTACCTACATTCATATACACAGATGTTGTACATCTAGGTGTCTGAACAGTTTTGAATAGTTAATTGATTGATTGATAAGCATGTATATGGAAGGATGACAAAATGTATGGAAATAATATTAAATTTAATTAATAGCATATTATGATATAAGTGTATAAGAGTGCCTTTAATGCGCGCGCGTTTAGTTTTCTTTAAATTAACTTTTTTGGGTTGTTCCACATTTGTATTTTTTTAATTGTTTCAGTTTTTGACAAAGTCTTTACAAACTAAGTCAAAATTACATTAGATTTTAATTTGTTTCAGATAAGGTCTATTTTGAGAGCATCAATTTGAAAAGAAACATCCCCTGGGCGAGAAGCTTTCTTTGATCGCTGTGCCTACAAAGTATGTCTTCCTCAGTGGTGCAAAATATTTTCCCATTAAATGTGGTTCAAGAAATCTGAGCAGTTAAATTTTTAAAGACTGCTTTTTGTGTACTTGGGTACCCTTTAAATACATCCCTTACAACAGGAAGAGTTCCAAAGGAAATTAAAACCAGTGTCATTGTGCGTATCCCAAAAGTGCCTAGACCAAATAAACCAGAAGAATATCGACCCATTAATTTATTATCGGTAATGGACAAAATTCTGGAAATTGTGGTTTGCACAACTGCGACAATTTCTAGAGGTAAACAAATTGTTATTTAAAGGTCAGTCGGGTTTTTGGGAAAAACATTCGTGCGAGTCAGCATTACAGTATGTGTGTTCGAAATGGCGTTCATATGTTCGTGATGGAAATGTCCTGAGCATTTTCATTGACCTTCAGCGTGCGTTTGGAACCATCGATAGGAGAAGATCATCTGGAAGATTGCTCCCATGTGACTAGAGTGAATAATGTGTTCTCAAATCCGGGTAATAGTGTAATAGAGGTGCCGCAGGGCAGTGTTCTGAGCCCCATTTTGTTTGTGCTATATGTCATTGACCTAGACCGAGTTTTAAATGATACATTTCTGAGTTTGTTTGCGGACGATATGTTGATCTGTGTTTGCGGGAAGGATTTTAATCAGGTAGTAGATACTATGAACTCAAAACTTGACACCCTGTATAACTGGTTGTGTGTAAATAGGCGCAGGTTAAATGTAAAAAAAGACAAAGTACATTGTTTTTGACTCTAAGCAGAATAATTGTAAATAATTATAGGATTAAGATAGATAATAGCCCAATTCAAAATGCATATAGTATGAAATATTTAGGGGTAGTCTTGGATTGGTAGATCATATTAGAAAAAAAAATGGAAAAAAGAGAATTTTTTAGAGAATCTTAGTCACTGGAGTCATCTTCTTATATATAATACCATTATATATCTGCATTTCAATTACCGTTTTTCATTGTTGATATCATGTAAAAAGGCTGATATACAAAGACTCCAGTTAGTCCAGTTGCTACAAAATAAAGCTATGCACACTATATTGTTCTGTACATGTTATACTCACATTAATTTAATACTAAAGACACTTGGATGGCTTTCAATACAGCAAAGCGTAGAGATGTCCAATCTACTATTTATTTTTAAAACAAAAAATCAATTAATGCCCGAATAAGCTGGTTTGAAGGCGATTCATGTGTATCCCACTGGGAATTCATAATGAATGTTTTATTACGGACTTTAATATATAAACAATGTAAGTCATATTCAAAATGCGAATTGACGTTATAATTTTTTTATTCACTATTCACGGAGTAAAAAAAAAACATTTTAATATTACTCCAAGAGTTATTTTTAGTTACTTCGTATTTGAAAAAGTTGTTTGCAGCTTTTTTTTTAACTGGAACATGAAACTTTAAATGTATATATAATTGTATTTTTCCAATTTACTACAATTAAGGACTTTATTACAGTGTAAAAAAAGTAATATTTTTCTATCGAGTTTGAATTTTTTAAATTAAAAAATATTTTTAATGAAGAAGTAACTTTTATGGACTAAAAATTGTTTGGCAGGCAACATGATTTTGATTTTGAATATGATTTGACACTTTTTATATATAATTTTTTAAATACTAATAAATGAGATCTGTGCATCATCTTATATTTAAATAAAGATAAAACATTAATCGACGGATTTCAATTAATTTATTAGTTGATTCTTATTAAATGGTGATGCTTTTAGGTTGTATCTACGTTAATGTAGTCCAATTACTTTTCGATATTTAAGTAATATTTAAAGTACTTATTTATGGAGTTGTAGTCGATCTAATCTCTTGATACATCAGTGTTTATCAGCAACTTCTGATTGAAAAACGGCAAAATTAATTATGGTTTCAAATTTCCTAAACTGGTGATTAATTGTAACTTATAATATACAAGAAAGTTATTTTAAGAACATGTAACTTTACAAATTTGATAGGCAATAACACAAAACTTTAATATGAAAAAATTTGGCATCTAAGATAAAATAAATGAATCATTTCAAATGGAAATAATACAAGTGAACATAAAATGATCAGTTGAAAATAAGGGGTGGATCAAACCAGAAGTTGCCCGAAACAGCACACTACTCTCGATGCTTATTTTTATATAATTTATCGAATTTATATATTAATTTTATTATTATCTTATATAATTGCTCTTTAGTTTTAAAGGTTATATAGGTTGATGTGTTTTATTAATTGAATCGTTTTATTTTCGAGTAAATATAGTTTTACTCGGATGTTGTTTGTTTCACTATCCTAAATCCGAATTTTTTCAAAAATTATTTACTTGATTATAGCGAATAACCTACAGTATATACTTTGAGGACTACATTTATATTATTTTAATTTGATTGTCAATTATGTAATAGTAATAATGATAATAATGGCTATAAGCGATTGAAAGTTTTGAACATTGGCTGTAGACCTGGAGCGATATTATATGTACCGATACATAAATTAGTATTATGCTGAACTCATATTTAATAAAGACGTATCTAAAGTGGTAAGAGTTTTGATTTTAGTTTTTAAACACCTTATTTCTTATCTCCCCCTCTTTTGCAAAAATAATGAAATTTAATAAAATGAAAATAGTTAATTT